>BQNB010013495.1:49356-77038 GCA_026074375.1 Tanacetum coccineum | reverse complement strand
TTGCTTATTCCAAACACTCCTTAAGCATATAGACAAATTTGATAAAGCTTTTTAAAATGAAATCTACCTATTAGAAACTTAATACCTAGAGCTTATAACTACTTGATTAAACACAATTTAACTACTGATTAAGCCAAAATCCTAAGATCTATAACTATTAACTAATATTTTTGGATTTTTAAGCTTTTATGAAGACAGAAATTGAAACTATGAAGATCTAAGTACTTAAACTAAAGATAGATGATGAGACATAGATAATAAGCACAAATAAACACTAATGAACACAAATAAGCAGATATCTGCAAACTATAAGCTAATAAGCATTTGACTACCTAGAAATTTAAAGGACAAAAGGAAAAATAAAGGAAACTTACTCAATCCTCTTAGCTAAACAAGAGGTCTCAATTAAGAGCAGCTACAAGCTCCCTAGCTTATTAATAAGCTAGGGTAATAAATCCATGGGGATCCTTCCTTTATAGATCCCCCTTCCATAAGCTTATAATCTCAAAATGCAAAGGTAATAGGTTTTAAACTGATTTTAAGGTAGTTTAGGTAAGATTAAGGTTAGTTGAGCTCAATTTTAGCTTATAGACTAAAAGAGCTTATTGAGTAGCTTATAGGATCTAGCTTAGCATTTAATAGAAAATGAGAGCTTATTTGGTAAAACAAGAGAGCTTAAAAGAGATTTAAATCAACTGTATTTCATTAATAAAAACTTGTTACAATACTTGAAAGAGAATTACAATGATTAAAGAGAAAATTAAGCTAAAAAAAGTAAATTAAGCTAAAAACTACCCTAAGCTACGTGCCTGTGTGTGGAGTGTGTGAGGCTTATTTATAGCCTGCCTTGGATCCTTCTAGTCCCTCTTGCCTTGCTCTACACTTCTTTCAATCACTGCCATCCAATCATTGCAATCATTTGATCAAGCTTTATGGCCGTTGGATCACTAGTGAGCTCACACGGATTGCCAAGCTGGCAATCCGTTTGAGGATCACTTGTGCTTGTTGTGTGAGTGAATTTAGTGCAAAACCCACACCTCTTTGTGCTTCTTCCATTGATGACGTGTCCTTTTGATTGAGAGTGAGCTAATGAATCTCTTGATTTGACCTTAATAACCCTGCCATTGTACTTGAGCTTACTTGAATAGACGTCCTTAGCCCTTAATTTGAGAAAGCCCTCTCGTTTTATCCATGGTAAATCGCGAAGAAGAAGATGAACAGTGTTTTTTTTTCCCGCTTGTTTTAACTGACTCAGGGTTAAAAAGATTTAAACTTTGGGGAATTTACATAATAAGTCCTTCTTTTTCTCTTTTCCTTTTTGTAGTTATAAATAACTTTAGGAAATTGCAAGTTCAGTCCTTGTAGTTTAGTTCCAATGGAAATGGGCTAGGTTAAGTGGGCTTTTAATTGGGCTTTTGGGTTTAATAGGATTCGGGTAAGGTTATTCAAGGTATTTCAGGCCTAATAAGGTTTTAAGGGCCCAATAAGGGATGAGGGGTCATTTTTGGCTTTTTGTGAAAGTTGAAGGACTAGGATTGGATTATTGTGAGGTTTTGTCTTGTAGTGGTTTACTGTTGTTGACCAAGTTGACTGGATTTGACTGTGGTCTTTGATTTTCTGGCTTCGGCTTTGATTTTTTGGCTTCTTTTTGTATTCTTCTGATTCCCGTGTCCGTGCTTGACTGTTTTCTTGTGAGTTTTGATATATCCGTACCTGCATACACAAAACATAAATACATGCATATTTTTGCCATTTTTGGTCTGTTTTGGATTTAATTGGGTTATGTTAGGTACAAATGGATATGTGTATTTTACACTTATCAGAACACAAAACAGCTTTCCATGCTCCAAAGGGGGTATATTGTTACAGAAAGATGCCTTTTGGACTAAAAAATGCAGGAGCTACCTACCAAAGGTTAGTGGATAAAGTCTTCGAAAGCCAGATTAGGAGGAATATGGAAGCCTACGTAGATGACATGGTAATAAAAAAATGGACGAAGAAGACAAGCTAGCATACATGAAACTTTCGAAATGTTATTAAAAATAAACATGAAATTAAATCCCAAAAAGTGCTCTTTAGGAATGGAAGAAGGGCAATTCCTAGGACACGTAGTATCAAAACAAGGCATCAAAGCTAATCCAGCAAAAGTTCAAGCATTAACAAGTCTTAAATGACCAAAAACCATTAAGGAGGTATAGAGCCTAAATGGCAAACTCGCAGCTCTCAACAGATTCCTATCCAAGAGTGCGAAAAAATCTCTACCTTTCTTTAAGACGTTAAAAGGATGTCTTGAGAAAAAAAGACTTCACATGGACAAGAGAAGCAGACAAAGCCTTCGAATAAATAAAAAGGTACATAGAGAAGCTCCCCATTCTTATAACACCAAAAGCCGGCGAAAGCTTGATTGTGTACCTAGTGGCCTCAAAGGAATGCATAAGCGCAGTTCTAATGGCAGAAAGAGGAAAAGATCAGAGACCCATATACTTTGTAAGTAGAGTGCTACAGGGAGCCAAGCTAAATTACCCAATCATGGAAAAATTAGTACTCGCTTTGATTCACGCAGCAAGAAGACTAAAAAGATATTTTCAAGCACAAAAAATAACAGTTTTAACAAACAAACCCATGAGACTTTTGTTATTGAAACCTGAAAAATCAGGGAGGATAGCCAGATGGGCCATAGAGCTTGAAGAACATGAGATCGAGTTCAAGCCTAGAAACGCGATCAAAGCTCAAATCCTCGCAGATTTCCTAGCAGAAACTCAAGAAGAAGACGATGAAACGGACTTTCAAAGCCAAGAAGAAAAAGGAAAAAGCATGAGATGGAAGCTATATACCGATGGAGCGTCAAGTAGTGATGGCTCCGAGTCTAGTTTAATGATAGTTAGCCCAGAAGGCATGAAGTTTACCTATGCCATGAATTTTAAATTTATAGCAACCAATAATGAAGCTGAATATGAAGCCGACATAGCAGGCCTCCGGATTGCAAAAGAAATGAAAATAGAAGAAATTATAGTGTTCGTAGATTCATAACTTGTAGCCAACCAAGTCAACGGATCCTACGAAGCGAAACACCACCACATAAAACAATATCTTCAAATAGACAATGAACTACTAAAGAGCTTTCGACGCTCAGAAGTCCAATATATAAGAAGAAACCAAAATAAGAAAGCAGATGCACTAAGCAAGTTAGCATCATTAACATTTGAGCACTTGACAAAAAAAGTAATAGTTGAAAAGTTGGCAAACATATCAATCTACGAAAAACAAGTGGCAGAAGCAACCACCGAAGAAGAAAACAGCTGGATGACACCAATCGTGGAGTACCTCATTAGTGGCATCCTACCAGCCGATAAGAAGACGGCAAGAAAGATCAGAGTGAAGGCTTCGAATTACCAAATCATCGACGGGGTACTATACAAAAGATCTTTCCTTACACCGTGGTTAAGATGTTAGGCCCAAAGCAGGCAAGAAGCGTAATCAAAGAAATTCACAGAGGATCATGTGGATTACATGCTGGACCAAGATCCATCATGGCAAAAATAACAACTTTAGGGTATTACTGGCCATCTATGCACAAAGACGCAGCGGAGATCATCCAAAGTTGTAATGCATGTCAGATTCATTCTCTGGTCTCCAGGCTACCTAAGCAAGACACGACCTCAGTCACAGTAGCATGACATTTCATCTAATGGGGCATCGACATATTAGGCCCCTTACTGGAAGCTCCCGGAAAAATAAAATTCCTAATAGTAGCGGTCGACTACTTCACCACATGGGTAGAAGCAAAGCCTTTAGCAAGTATAACTACAAAAACATGTAGAAAGGTTTGTGTGGGAGCATATTGTATGCCGTTTTGGGATACCGCAAATGATAGTATCAGACAACGAAAAACAATTCAAAGAAGGAGTGTTCCTGCAGTTTTATGAAAGACTTAAAATCAAACAAGCATTCACTTTCGTATACCACCCACAGGCAAATGGCTTAACAAAGGTCACGAACAAAGAAATAGTAAAAGGGCTGGAGAAAAGGATGGGAAGAACACACAAAGGATGGGTAGATAAACTCCCCCAAGTCCTTTGGGCTCACAGAACCGGCCAACGGGGAGACACCGTTCAGCCTTACCTACGGAACAGAAGCTGTGCTACCAATAGAAATCAGCATACCCACCAAGAGAACAAGGAAGTGGACCTCGCACAAAATGAAAAAGACCTAAGGGTAAACCTGGAAGTCTTAGAAGAAAGAAGAGAAATAACAGCCATTAGGGAAGTTGCGTACAAAAAGAAACTCAAAAAATACTACAACAAAAAAGTTAGGTCGTCAGTATACAAACCCGGGGACTATGTGCTCTGACTCAACAGTGCAAGCGAGGTCAAATACACTAGTAAGATGGGACCAACATAGGAAGGTCCTTATAACATACTTGAAGCCGACGGCAAAGGAGCCTACGTTCTTTCAACCCTCAAAGGAAGAGTAATCCAAAGAACCTAGAACAGAGTTAACCTTCGTAAATACTATATGTAAGAGGATAGCCCACGGGAGCTATAAACCCTCAAAAATTACTTATCATCTTCATTTCTATTTATTATCAAAGACCTTCTTGAAAGGTAATTTGTACCGGCTAGGCGCCTACAAATTATGAAAGGGAAAACACTTTCAATTGCAACTAAATTGCATTAAGTGACAATACCTACAAACATTTATCCGAAAACCCAAAAAGGAAAAGAGGACTCCCTCTACAAAACCTTTTAGGAAAGATAAAACATCTAAAGCTGCATATGCACAATAAACAAAAAATAAGGGAACTAAACAAGTCCCCAACAAGGCCAAAAGCAAAGATTGCAAAAGGCCATAAATGAAACCCAGGGTATTCAAACACATAAACAAGCTAAACGTGCGTAAATACAAAGGCATAAAGTATTGTTTCAAAGGCATATAACCGCCTCCATAGGGCCACACAAGGCTCCCATAAACCACAACAAATTGTTCAAGAGTGGGCACGCAGGCACCACTGGATTAAAAGAAAACAAACTATTGTTTTAAGGCAACAAAGCCACACAACTAACAGGATAATAAAAAGCTTCACAAAGATAAAGGGGTGACATCATTAGGAGGTAGCCTCCTGAGTAACAGGCGGGTCCACAACAGCAAGTTTTCCAACACTTTGGCCGACTTTCTCAACCAAAATAGAAATATAGGGGAACTCGAGCTTGTAAAAGGACTCCATAGCCTCATCATAAATCTTTTCGGCATCAGGGTGGTAATCCTCTACATCTTTGAAATCCCAAGAGTCCCCCAAAACTTGCACCTCGTCCAAAGCCTGCGACCTCTCATAGGTAATAGCCTTCTGCTGAAGATCACCCGAAGCATGATTGAAATGTTCAGAGGCAAAAAGCTTTTTGATGGCCAGGGGAAGAAGATCTCTAACCAGCTCAACCCTCTTAAGATCAGTAACCTTGAGTTTGGAGGATAAAACCGCTATCTCTTCAGACTCTTTAGACAACAAAAAATCCCTCTCTGCCTCTAAATCCTGGCATCTTTTCCTCAAACGCTTAACCTCTTTTACAAAAAGGCTTAACCCGTCTAGCTCTTTAGAAGTTTCTTCCTAGAATCCTCAACAAAATCAGCTACCGCCCGCATCATTGACAATTCCTCAAGGTTCCAAGCATTCTCAGACCTCAGATCCTTTACAACTTGGTTGCTCTCCACATCATGGTTCTTTCGAGCTTTGGAAAGGCAGTCTTCAAGTTTAGACATTTCATGTTCAAGCAGACTGTTCTTGCTCTTTAAAGAAACAAAGTCATCTTTGAGCTTAGAGTAGTCACGAGATACAGCTCGAGACTCATTTGTCAGCATATTCCCAACCACAACAAGTGAAAGAGCATGCACATAAAAAATATTGGCCATGTCATCAAGAGACAATGAATCCAGATTGTTTTTGAGCAAAGAACAATGAAGAACAGATAGGACATTGTGAGCAGAGTAAGCTTCTTGGGCATCTAAAACAAGGAAGGAACAACAAAACGTCACACTTAAAACAATCAACTAAAGAAAGCAAACAAAGGAAAACTACTCACAAGGAACAAGGGATTCCGAACCAACATCCAAACTCCCCAAATGGTGAGCTAACATCCGAGGATGCTTCCCAATACCTTTAGGAGCAATAGCAGGGGGAGGAGGAAAGCTTACCCTCTCGCTAACCCTCTTTGGACCCTCTTGTTTCCTCCTTTTAGGCTCATGCTTCGAAGAGCTACCAACAGCAGTAAGTTTAATTACAATAGCACCTTCTTCAAGCTTAGCAGTAATTGAACGCTTCTTTTTAAAACTCCCAACAACACCAATATCGGGCTCTAAAGGACCACCCCCAACAACCGCAAGCTCAAAACCAGACACCTCTTTATTCTTCGAGACATAAGAACTCTCACCTTAGTCATTATCATACATAGCTTTCAAACAATCCATAGAAGGGTTGCCCACATCGACATGTTGACTCGTTGGCCTCACAAAGAAGTGGGAGTTTGACCAGGTTTCTTCATAAAATTTCAGAAAGACATCTCTGAAAAGAAAACACAACAACAAAAGTTTAATAATAGAAAGAAAAACACAAAACATCAACGCTACATAATATAGAAAAATCATACCCTCCCCGTCAATAAATATTGAAGGGACAATCGGAGCATGTTCCCAAGAACTAGCGAGACCTACAAGATACAAGATGGGCTCCAAAAGTATGACGGGAAAGATAGCTTCGCAAAACCTCATCAAACTGCTCTGTAGGATAAGGGTAGGCGAAAGTGCCTTGACCGTGATAAAAGTCTGTTATCAAAGTAGGGAGAGCATCAGAAATAAGAGTTTGCTTCACAAAAATAAATTCAGACTTCCTGTCCAGGATGTTGGTCATAGAATTATCAAAGATTGGAGGAATGCCAGGACCGGGCCTTTTCTGGAAGGTAACCAATCACCAGCGGGACCAAGTGTAAGAAAAGATCTGAAAAGAGGTAGCGTAGGCTCCCCTCCATAAGCCTTACAGGCAACAGCAAAGGTCATTACCCGAGCAACCCCAAAAGGGTTGAGGAGGGGAAAATGACATTCGAAATATTCAAAAACATCAAGATAAAAAGCATTCAAAGGAAAGCGAAGGTCACCGATAGAGAACAAAGATAGATATAAAGGAATGTAACCATCTGGAGCATCAAGAGCAGTATGCTCGGAGCTGAGGATCATAGCATAAAGCAATACCGTATTTTTCGACAAAATCCATAAGATCACTCTGAGATAGAGAGCAAGTAACAGTCGCCAGGTTTCTTTTAGACATGGTAAAGAAAAGAAAAAGATACAAAGAAATGCGAAGCAACGAACCTGTAGGAAAATGGAGAAAAAACGTCTCGGACAATGATAAAAACGCAGTGATAAAAATAACGATTCGAATAGGAGACGGTAAAAAGTAAGAAGTGATAAGAAGGCAAATAATTTATACCCCGGCCAAAAGTAACACGGGCCGTACACGTGTCCCACTATAGAAATTAAACGGGTATAGATGAAAGTGCGTCGATGACACGCACGCACATTTATGGTAAATACAATCGAGTATTGCCTAGGAAACAAGAGTGCCAGACGCCGAAAAAACGCTTAGGACCTTCAAAATTAAATTTGAAAAGGCACACGAAAAAGCCAGCCAAAAATATCCTATGACAGGAGAAGAGTCCGACGCCTTATGTTGCGATAAGCTAACATAACGCATCAGACTTGGGGCCTTGATGGTGTACCTCATCTCACGGCTCGGAGCCTAGCTTCTGACGCTGCACACAATACTTCGAAGTGTTCATTGGCGTAAAGTCCACTAAGGGCTACCGTAAGTGAATCGCCAATACACAACGAAGCCCATTCAAAACGGAGCCTCGAGAATCCGAGGAACCCAAAGCTTCCGTAAAGACGAACAAGGCTCCGAGCTAAAAGACAAAACAGAATATTTTGTGGACCCAACAAGGACAAACGGCTGTCCTTTATTCTCGCTCGTGCATAACCGTTGCATGTGCGCACGATCTCGGAGCCTCGACAGACTCCCTATCATTGGCTGACGAGAATATGTTCCACTCCCTCCGGTTAGAATCAGACACGTAGCAAAGTGTAGGTTATTCCTAGGGTTTGCCTATAAATAGCCGCCTCATTTAACCAAGTCAGGTATGTTCTTACACACCTACTACTTTCTCTCTCTAAAACACATATCATTCCCATGTTTACTGATTTTCATGCCGGAGCCGGTTCGTAGGGTTCAATACTACGTTCTGTGCTAACCTAAGTGATCTCTTTCTGTCTTATTTCAGATCTACATCCACGCTTTTGAAGTATCAAAGTCTGTTCTCCATACAACAAGCTCTGATAAAAAAAGTACTAATCATTATACTAATCACGATGAAATGTTTTATTGAGTATGTTGTAATATTTATACATAATAAAAGCAGTATACACAGAATCAAAAAGTTTATAAATTTATTGAGCGAAACCTATTTGAAGCTTGACTATATACTCCATTATAAAACCTTACAATATTTTGATGGTAGTTTTTTAGACCAGCTATTACCATTGCAAAATAAATAAAATATTTGACAGCAAAGAGAATCACATCTTGGTAATTCACTTTAAATTTGCTCCCTTTTCACATCCGATCCAAGAACTCACGAGGGTGATTTTAAAGTTTTACAAAGTATAAGTGTAATCGTTATTACTTCTAACTATATCTACAACATGTTTTCTTGTTCTAATTTTCCACATTCATTGAAATAATGATCGATAACGTAAATTCAAAAATACTAGCTAGTCACTGTCAGGTTATTAAAACAGTAATGGAAAAAGAAATAGATGACTTCAAGAACTAATACAAATCGTAAAATGATATCTATTTTGGATGAATTTGATCACAAAAACGACTTGCAAAAGCTACAGGTGATCCCGCAAAGAAACAATTTAAATCAATGAATTTTAATGTGAAGAAGACGTTAATTAGAGGAAACACAAGTATAGGAGAATTTTTAAGATAAAAGCAATCTTCGATCTGCCCCGTGGTCCTAGTCAACCCTTAAAGAAGAGATACCTACGAGATAAAGGCATCCATGATTTTTAAAAGCAAACCGAACATCGAACTGGTTTATTTTCTGGTTCCGGTTTTTCCTGATTAGCTAGACCCAGTTTTTCCCATTCACCCGGTCCGATTCTCGGTTGAACCTACTATTCGATTCGGTTTTCAAAACACTGATTTCATCATAGAGACAAAGAGAAGCAAGCTAATTTATTATTCTTTCATATCATTATAGAGAAGCAATAAGTATACGTAAGTAGTCACACACTAGAATTATTGAACCCATTAGGAATATATACAAAACAGAAAGAACTATATATTAATTAAGGGACACGGAAATATATCGGTATGGGATTAATACGCGCCGGTGGAGCATCCCACACCGTAAAAGCACTTTCTGAATTCATCCATCGATTAGTCATCTCTGGGTAATGTCGATCTAACACATCTTTCAAACTCTCTGTTGTGTTCACCCATTCCAGCCCCTTTTTCGTGTATACTTCTTCATTGAAATCAGTTGTGAAAAATCTATCTGCTTCGAGTCTCCTAAAAAATCACAAGATCCATGAGTTAGATAAATATAGCTTGCTTGTTTTCAAACTTCAGTGCTCTTGCTGTTTAGAGTTTAATCAGTTTACCTTGATGCCATGATTATAAAGATAACAAAAGCAGTTTCGCTAATAGCGAACCCTTTGATTTTTTTCTCAGCTGCCATTCCTACCAACAAATCGAGCTGCTCCACATCATCGTCATACACTTCACGCAATGTTTTAATAGCTTCTTGATCATCTGTTAGATCTTCCCATTTGGAGATCGGAATCAAGAAAAGTGACCTTCGAAACTCATTGTATCTTGCTACATTCCTTTCCCTATCCCTATAAACTGCACCATCATGTATACAAAATCCAATATAAAAAATCAAACCCATAAAGATATAATCTAGCATGACTTTGATTTTGAGAGAATGACATGATTACTTACTCTCAAGTGATGGTAAGTCGACATGATCAGGACGATCAGTCCCATCGACATTTTGTGGCACAACATCCCTAAGCCACAACGGATAGTTCCATAGTTCAAGTGCACCACTTGCTTGATGTCCCATTGATACCATTTGTCTGGTAAATCCGATTTCTGATAATTCCTTCTCCCCTCTCCACCCAATCAGATTTATCATGTCAATCCTGTAATTTGATACATATTTATTGTCTATTACTTCGTACAAGAGCATGCATATTTGAAAATAATTATTACACTAATAAATTAATTTGGGTGCTAGAGATCTTACTGTTTTGCAACTTTTAGAGACTTGTTAGGGCCAGGTGCTGAATTGATATCCCTTATAAGAAGTTCATCAGGTAAAAGAGAGTGCATTCTATAAACGCTCACGAACTCTTCGGTTAATGAGTAAGGTACCCCATGATTATTGGGTTTCTTTAACCCTACAAGACCTCCCAGAATGGCTCCTCCAACATGCCCAAATGTGTCCTTAAACTTTTTCCCCAATAGGCCATACCAATTAGCTCTCATTGCTACTTGAAGCATGTCGGTTTTTAGAAGCTCAACTGTCCAATCAATGGTGTGGATCTTTGCTATGACAGCCGAAGTTACTAGTCTTGCATGACGATATAGATCTTCATCTCCCAAATCTTGGTATTCTTTCTGAGTACAAAGATTGAATTGAGAATGAAAATTATGAACTAGTGAATTTTAAGTTAATTACGTGAATAGTTTGATGTTTTTATATAACCTTCAATGTGTCGCAAATTTTGTTGTGCTCAAGTATAAAGAGGGCTTGTAGGGTTGATAGACCAATCCAACTGTTACGGACATCTCCTGATAATGGAACTCCGTCGTTGTCATGTTGGAGGAGACCGTCCTTTCCAATCTTAAGCTTTCCGTCTTTGAACGTTCTCAATTTTTGCAATTTACTCAAGTCGCTTCCATATAATGCACTCCCGTCCCTGAAATAGGTGGATCCTTAGTAACATGTTAATAGGATTCCTAGTGCATTGAGTTTCAGAATAACATGTGTATCAATCCAATAATGCAACGTCATATTGACATAAGTTTTCTTTGTATCTATATATATATATATATATATATTATTTTCGATGACAGGAAAATTTATTCAAATAGTTGCTAAAATAGTTATATTGTTCATACCACCAGGGTGTTCTGGTATTAAGATGACCTTTCTTGATGTCATGAAAACCCGTATCGACAACTTTAGTTTTGTAGAACTTAAAGGATTTAAGAGGGCATTCACCAGCTACTTCTTGAGGCGCAGTCAACTCAATCTGATGCAAATCGACAATATTACAGAAAATTAACTCAATTTGATGCATATCAAAAACATATTACAACAAATCGTCAACATTATTAAACTAAAGAATGAGTTATTACCTGTTGTGTTTCCTCAAGGTGATCAATCCAATCATGAATCATGAACTGAATCCATGAAGCAGCAATCATGTTAAACTGCTTCCCGGTATCTATAAGTTTTCTGCGTCTCATAAGCTTTGTTGCTACCACCATAGGATCAGGTTGCAATAGCTGTTTGAAATCAACTGACTTTTAATGCATTTTCCTTGCTTGAATTTGTTCTCAAAAAATTTTAAGTTGGAGTTTTAATAGCTTCATAAGTTTTGTTTTCTTTCCTTTTAGTGCAAGGACATTGTCATTCAGTGACAGCAGAAGAAATAGTCATTAGAAGGCCAAAAAGAGTCATTAAAGGTCAAAATGCCGTCACTACATGCAGTACAAAAACTGTCACTTTACCTCTTTCTCCTATACATAAAAGGTGTAGCTAAAGATGGTGTCGACATAGTCCTATATATAGTGATAAATAGTGTGAATATATAATTTTTCCTTTAACGACACATGTTTTTGATGAAAAATATCAACACAATAAAGATATAATCTTTTACACACTTTTCAGTCATCTTCACTAAAAACTTAGATTTAGTGACAGTTTTTGGGTTACGAAATGTCACTTTTCTTATAACAGGAAATTGCTGTAAGATTGTTGACATCTGATTATTTAGTATTATCTGTGATACAATGTAAACATGTAAATGATGACAATTGAAAACGCCCACAATGGCCAACTAAAGTCTTTGTACCTATTTACTTGTCAATTGTCATCATTTACATGTTTACATTGTATCATAGATAATACTAAATTATCCTTACCTTATTTTTTAGAAGAGACATGTCTATATTTATTTAACGTTTAACAGAGATCTGGTGCTAACAAATGATCCCCTTAATTAACTACCGGCATTCTTAAGTAGATAAGAGGGCAAATGACACAAAAAAGATACCCAACTTAAGGGTCATTTTTAATCAAGGTAACACTTTATTTCTTGCATAAAAAGGCACGCGACTTATATTTTTGGCCAATTTGAGTATTTTCGTTAAATATTTAACGATCATCCGTTTAGTTTTACATTTCAAGTCTACCGGCCACTACCACCACCACCAATCATCTTCGCCACCACCAAGCCTTCCCACCACCATCACTACCAAGCACCGCCTCCACCACCAACCCCACCCACCACCTCTGTATTGGGTTGTTTAGAAATATTCTCGTATACGTAATTAGAGATATGCACCCACCACATGTTGTTTACCAAACGTAATTAGCCAATCGTCATAACTTTTACTATTACATGTTTTTCAAATAACTTTTGAAATAGCTTAAAAATAAATTTACTCATTTTACGTAATTAGCCAAACGTAATTAATCTAAATTATCACCACTTGTAGTATTGTTTACCATATCTGGATTTTTAAATAACTTTACTCAAATGGCGATATGCATCCACCACATGTTGTTTACCAAACGTAATTAGCCAATCAACATAACTTTTACTATTACTTGTTTTTTCTTTTGTATTGATCAGTTAGATTATTAGGCTGTGTCGTTAATAAAACAGTGAAATATCTAATTGTGGTGGGTTGGGCCTTAACCTTATCCCCCTCATCCTGACCATTCGGTTGTATGGCTTTTTACCACCACAGCCCTCCCCATCCATGCAGCGGGTAGTCGAATCTTTCAGTCTTTCAAACACAGACTTCAACACCAACACAACGTTGAATTAACTACAGCAGTATGGTAGTAGGATTGTTCACTGCTTTTATTAACGACACAGCCTACTATCTATGACCATACAAACTCACACCCAACCACCATACCACTAACCCCTAACATAATAATACCAACAAAATTACCCCCCATATATCTACACCCCGACCCAACCCACCCCCCACCCCCACCCACCCCCCCCCCCCAAACACTCCCTGATACAAAAAAACCTTTGGTTGGTGTGGTTGGTTGAGGCGGTGTTTGGTTGTGATGGTGGTGGGGAGGGCTTGGTGGTGGCGAAGTTTGATTGTGTGGTTGTTTTTTCTTTTGTATTGATCAGTTAGATTATTAGGCTGTGTCGTTAATAAAACAGTGAAATATCTAATTGTGGTGGGTTGGGTTGGTGGTTGAGGCGGTGCTTGGTAGTGATGGTGGTGAGGAGGCTTGGTGGTGGCGAAGATGATTGGTGGGGGTGGTAATGACCGGTGGACTTGAAATGTAAAAACTTAACGGATGATCGTTAAATATTTAACGAAAATACATAAATTGACCACAAATATAAGTTGGGTGCCTTTTTACGCAAGGAAAAAAATGTGATACCTTAATTAGAAATAACCCTTAAGTTGAATACTTTTTTGCGCAATTTGCCCTAGATAAAAACCACGTAGTATTTAAATTTTGCTACTAGTTTATATATTTTGGCAAATAATATTTACTGTGTACAACAGTTTAAACACTACTAACTATCAATAAACATTAAACATGACAGAACATTGAATTTATTACTCATCATCTTTTTTGTTTTTATCAAATAAACAGAGTTCTACATTTGCTTTTCTATAACCTGGATTAATCAAACTGCCAAAATTTTGTTATGCGTATTTTCCAGTAAAATTAGAAACTATGTGTCTTTTGTTTAGCACGAAAAGAGCTAAAGGTATCAGTTATTTAGGTTTGGCGTTTTAGGATCGTCTTCCTTTATTGGTTTCTATTTCCTAGCTTCTTATTGGTTTTTTAAATGAAAATTCCTGCTGATAATAATAGGAAAGCACTCAAAGTTCTTCGCCAAATTTAAGTATATCACAAGCTTTCAAAGTTATTTGCCATTTAACGTCGTAATTTTTGTGATCACAGAATGGTTCTTTTTATTGATACTTTAGGTGCCGTTGGTTTCGTCAGGTGTTATTTAGGTTTAGCCTTTGGATATTTAGCTGTTGTTTGTTGCATTTATAGGGGCTTATTCGGTTGGTCTCTTGAGATTAATCTTGTTAGGTAATACCGGAGTAGTATTTTTTTCATGTGAATTTTAATTTTCGTCTATGTATCTTCTTGCATCTTGATAGCTTTTAATATATTTTGCCGTTAAAAAAAAATAATAATAAGAAATTATTGTCTACTTGAAAAATCAGATAAAAGACTAGTAGCTGCTATTTCTAAAAATATATGATGCCTTTCTAAAAAAAAATTTCTAAGAATATATACTTAATTAAGTGACAACATTGTTCAACTGCTCCATTAATTATACATGAGTTATATTTAGTATTGACCCAGCTGGCGTTGTAATATTATTCCAGTTCAGTAACTGGAGTAGTTGTTGGAATATACTCATACTTCCTCCGTCCCATATTAAGTGTCCGGTTTGATTTTTTCAAGTCTTTTTTCATCAACTTTGACCGTAAATTTTTTTTTTTTGTATTATATAATACTTAATAAAAATTATACCAATGAAAAACACATTCAAAACTCTATCAATTCATATGTTTTACATCAAGTATCATATAACATAAGAAGAAATAATTAAGGTCAAAGTTGAAGAAAAAAGACTTAAAAAAGTCAAACTGAACACTTAATATGGGACGGAGGTAGTAATTTATTAGTCATATGATACATTTATTACTGCTCGAAATCTAAGTCAAATAATATATATAACGATAATGATTTATGTATTGTTAAGTAAATAAAAAGTCCCATGTTCATATATTTCGTTTTTGACATAATGTATGGCTTAGGATCAATGTTAATTGTTTATATGTACTGTATCATGTTTATTTTTTATGAATGGTATTGTCATGTACTAATATAGTTCCCCTTTACGGTTTCATCATAGTGTATTTTCTTTTTTTCTGAGCTAGAGACCAAGAACGTTGTACTTGTATTAGTGAAACGTTTACGATCATTCATGCATTGAGTTTACGAAGTTTTATGAAAGACTCTAGTTGGAAGACTCTGGCAACGGCTAAACGCGGGCAAATCATTTTATGACATATGAACTAAAATTCAGGCACAATCCTGTAAATCATTTTATGAAATATATAAACTAAAATTCTTTAGGAACAGCGATGATAAAATCTTTTAGTTAGAACATACAACAGAATTTCCGTTCAAATATTAATAATAAGCAAATCTGAGATATCTGGCATACTTAAATAAGTGTTACTTCACGGACCTATAAATAGCAATCTTCGTTTGATTATTGATAGGATTATTACATGAAATAACTTCGTGAAACCTTATATTAGTTAAGCTCTAGGAGTTACTTATTAATTTATTACTCATATATCACGTCGATCGAAAGGTTCCGATCCAACCACCCACCGGCTTTGGCAATTATATATAAGTGTATGCAATGTTATTATTCTAATCAAATCATATCCAACTGATTAATTAATTAAACAATACTAAAATTCAGTTTAGCTGAGCTTGCAATAGTAGAGTGGTAGAGAGTATATATTTGTGTCGAATCTTTATGGATCAACAGAAAAATGAGTTATGCAAGATGCATAGTACGTGTGATTAAACTCCATGTATAAGTTACAAATTAAAATTACGACTCCATCAACGCACCTTCGTGTTCTGTTCTCGAGTTCAAAGAGATACTAAACAATGAAAAATGAAATTCTAATTATGCGACAAAAGGAAACAACTGATTTTTTAGTTAGAGATTAATACTGTAATAAGATGAAAACTCCCAAGTAACGACATTTTAATCTACGTTTAGATTCTTTTCTCTTCAATTTTCAAGGATAAACTTAGATTAGTAAAACTTTTATCTACGTTTCGGTTCTTTTCTATAGAATTCCCAAGAACATTAAAAAGTAAATTCCGTCCATTTCTTTACAAATCACTCGTTCAATTTGCCAATTCTTTTTACTCGAGAACGCACTCTTGATAAGTAACCAAATGTATCGATAATGTAAGATTTAAAATATTAACTTTGGTTATAACAAGTTAGCTCTAATGCGACATATACATGAAAGAGATCAAGCAATATATACCTTATCTTTCTGATCAACTGGGGACATGTTTCGGCCAAAGAAAGTTCCCTCGCTACCAGCACCTTCATTGAAAGGATCATTGAACTTCCCGTCGGCTGTCCTGTATGGGAAGTCAACAGGATTGAACCGTACCCCGACCGGAGTTCTCCCAACATTGAACAAATTGTACTCTTCATTAATATACCGTCGTATAGCTAGGTATATAAGCCCCAAGAACACCGGCAAACGGTGCCATGGGATCCCTATTTGATCAATACCATGAATAATCTGCAAAAACAATCAAACCCTACAATTAGTGCACCATTGTATTGAAGTAATTAAGAACTCAAGCATGCAATAAACATCCATGCAGCCAATGGAGGATCTATATTAACTTGCAGGTAATTCTGTTTAGATCCGCCACTTCATGCATGTACGCACCATGAAAAGAATCCGATCGAAGAGTGGCATCCTTTGAACGATATCATAGAAATCATCATGGATGAAGTGTTTAACTGGTGAAAAAAGAATGGATTTGGCAGACGAAATGGATGGAAAGATCATGTTGGCCGGGATTATTAATATTGAGGGAACGAGAAAGATTATATGGAGTATGTTTTTATGAAATTAAAACAAGAAGATATATGGCATATTTATAGACAGATTATCATAAGGGTCATCGGACCTGAGTCACATCTGTGGGTAGAACGATCAGAAATGTTCAATAAAAAAGTAAGAAATAAACTGTAGAAAATTAGAAGAAACGAATTATTCAAAACGACTAGAAATGATTTATTACTTTTCAAGTCGACATTGTACAACTTAATGTCAAATATTAATATTTCAATGTTTGATTTTAACAAATATTTTTGTGGTCCAGTCCATAAAAGTAAGCGATATTGTGGCTGTGTTCAAATAACAAGCTAAACCAATAAGTCATACTGATCGATACGTCAAGTAAACGAAGTTTTTGATGGGTCTTGAATAGGTCAAGAATGAAATGAAGTGAGTTGTTGCCCGCTTACCTTTCAAAAAGGGTTAGCGGCGCAGCTTGTTACCCGTTTGCCTTCCACCACTATGTAAATTCTTATTAAAAATTATGTAAGGACGTTCTTTTATTTTACGTTTGCAATATTCATTGTTAATGTATCATTGTAACAACAAAACACTCAAAGACAACAACTTGTTAGTAGACAAAAATTACAATATTATTTGAAACACTACACAAGAACTAATTAATATTTAATTCATACGAAGTGAGTTGTTGGGTGTGTAACTATTTAATTGATTGATAATAGAAATATAAAAATTGGTGATGGTTCATAAATTCTATTTAATTGATATGATATTAAAATGTTTCCATTTTAGGGTTTAAATTGTTAATGCAAAGTAAAAGCTAAACTGAAATAACAAAACATAAGTGCATAACGTGCTCTAGTTAAATCATTTTTTTTTTCGAATAATAATTATTGTTTCTCACATGATTTTTGAAGCGATTAACCCATGAGATTTTAAACTACCATCACACATACTCAAAATAGATAAAAACACACCTCCAGTTTTGAGAAGGTTGTCGTGGCCGGTAGAACTTAGATATTGGGTTTGTGGGTTTACACACCATCATCTTAGGATTCAAACCCCATTTGGCTTTGACCACATTTATAACATTGTTTTCACTTTTCCTCATCAACAAATTAGTTGGTATTTATTATTTTTTTTACATTTTTCTCATTACCGAATCATTAAAAACAACATCTTTGAGTTTGATTAACGTTAGATCCTAGAACTACATGTATAAAATCTAAACACCATTTTCTTTATCCTCTGCGGTGAGGCGAAGAGGTGGTGGTTTGGGCCGGAGGTACAGTGACGGCTGATGGTGCGACGGTGGCAGGGGCGGAGGGACATTACTGGAAGAGGGGGGCAGTGCCCTCAACAAAGTAGCCCAAAAAAGTTTTATATAGTGCAAATTTTTTGTGTTAATGGACTTTATTTTTTATTGCCCTCAACCTAAATCTCAATTTGCCCTCAACAAAATTCAACCCAACATATATTTTCTTGGCTTGTAAAAATTGTATCACATACATTTGTTAAAAAATGAATCGTCGGTTTCCGTACAAAGAGAAGGATAGATGACATCATTGTAAAACCAATAACCATCATCAATTCATCATGTAATCAATCATCAATAACTATCAATTCATTTTTTGTTTCTCCATCTCCATTTTTAAGACTTGGTAAGTGAAAACCCTAACTTCACTTTTAATTTTATAGACTAAATTTACTTAGAGATATTTAAAGTTGTGTTATTGACTAATTGTTAGTTTTTATTACCCTATTAAGATAAAATACCTAGGTAGTGAATTGTGATTGTGATTTATAAAAGTATTGTTTATTACAGTATCTGTTTAGAAACAATGATAACAAAAGGCGGTAGCTAAATTTTAGTTATTGTAAGTTGTAACTAAATTTTGTTTTTGTCATTTGTTTAACAAAAATGGCAACAGTTTTTATATTGGTTATCTAATAGAATTTTGCTATCTTTTGTCTAGAAACATGGAAAATTCCTATAAATTTTGGTTTTGACAGAGCGTAAAGGATATTTTTAAAATGTTTGTTTGCTCAAGGTAAGCGATTTTTGTTGTTATTTTTATGCTCAACAAGATTTACATATTTTCTTGTTAATATATATTGTTTTTGCACTTTATTAACAAGTTTTCGGTAGGTTTTTGCATGCTATTGTATATGCTGGTATTTGGGATGTTTTTGCGGTGCTGTTGTAATGCTGTTTGGATGATGATGTTACACTGCTATTTTTTGGTTATTGTAAGGTTGCAGTTTGGCTACCGTTTTCACGCAACATAGGTGTGTTTGATTGTTATTTTAGCACTATATAAGTTATTTTATGCAATATTAAGTCGGTTAAGTTTACTATTGTTTCTTTGCAAAAAAAATTACGGCAGTATTTTTTTGCCCCCTATATGTCAATATCCTGGCTCCGCCACTGGACGGTGGTGGTTCAAGTGAGATGGGTTGTCAGTTGTGGTACGAGTTTAGCTGGATCATTACGATTGATGTCATCGGGGGTGGCTGTGGTTGATGTCACTGGGGGTAGTGGTGGTTGATGGCAAGGTGTTGGTGTTTTTAATGGTGTCGCGGGGTGGTGGTGATTTAAAGCTAAAAATGGTTGTGGTGTGGTGAATTGTGTATGATTTTAGGTAGAGAGTGCAATAAGTAAGAAATAATTGTTCAAAGAAAAAAGTAAGATCGATATTAAATTTAGTGTTTATGTGTAAAGACAATTTAATTATATTAAAAAAATATGTAAGTGTGAGGCCCATTTAATTTATACTTTGACTTTGTGTATTTCCTCTTTAGGTTGTAGGTATTAAATAATAAAAACTGGATAAATGGGATGTAAACCATAGGACCCAAGATATTTACTCCACCTTACATAGGTTACATATCATCTTTTTTATATATTTTTGTGAAAAATTAACGTTAAATATGATATTGTTTAAAACAAGATCAATCTGTTAGACAATAACCAACATTTAAGGTGCTTGACCTCATCAAAACCGAAAGTGATATCTTCTTATTTAAACAACCAAACCCTTGAAATATTTTGTCTCGCGGTGTTAGTATCTCCGATTCTTGTTGTCCGTTTTGAGATTCGGTCGAGGAAGTTATCGATCATTACCTTGTCTCTTGCCCTCATGTTCGGCGGTTCGGAGAAAACTGTGGAGTTGGTGGAACTTGCGAACCCCTTTGGTGTTTCCCTTATTCTCGATTCATAACATTGCTATGGGTAATGTTTGTTTTCAAGCTAGGTTTTTCTCGAATCAACAAGGTCTTGCATTGGGTTTTACATTGCATGCTTGGTCAACATGGAAAAGTAGAAATAGAGCTCTAAATACATATTTTACTTTTACAACGCGTGGAAGCATATTTTCGTAAAGAACGGGTGTTTTTCCAAACACTCTATTTTCTATCTAATAACTTGAAATGTATATAAGTCTTGACTATAAAATACTTAGTACATAAATTACACTTTTAGGTCATTCTAAAAAGTTGATAAACATATGATGGTGATGAGAAGCTCGTTACACTAACCCACGAGCTATATCATTTGACATGCTACATGCCCCATATCATCACATTGATATATATACATATCTTAGCATTTTTTTTAAATTATTATTGTCCTTTAGCTCGCAAGAGACTAGAGACAAAAAGCTACAAAGTAACGTTACAAGCATTAATTGGATTTAATTCCAATCGGTTAAATATTGGACTAATTAACTTTTGTCAACGGGGCTCGCTACCGGTGGTTGGTGGCCTTCGCATCAACCGGTAACACCACCCTATAATGCCAGCCTGACACCGTAACTGATGTTATAGGGTCTCGCGTCGTCCCAGCCAACCCACTTGATCTGTTTTTTATTATTGTATTTGTGTTTTATTGGGTTATGTGTGGGTCATTGAGTGTCCTATAACTTGAGTGATGGAAAGATGATGTTTTTAGTTTAAGCTCAGCAATTTTTGCTATAACGCGAGACAGATAACTCTAGGGCACTTGGTGCTCTAACTATCCAAGTGTGAAACAAGACTTTTATCTAATTTCCCAATATATCTTTTATTAGACACTTGTGATTAAGGAATACGAATCCGGTACCTCCATATGATCGAGAATTAGTTTGACAGCTTTATGTGCATTAGACGATTATTCGCGCATAATAACGATAATATATAGTACCGTCAATTTGTTTGAGCATATTTTTTATTTTGTTTTGGTTTATACATATTTGTGAAGTGAGTGAGAGTGAATAAAGATTATCAATAAAATTGGAATTAAATATATAAATAATATAATACATTATCTTTTATAAGTATGAATATTTAAATAAAAATATTAATTATTAAATTTTCAAATAATTGTGTTTTTTTAATTCTTGTGACATTTATAAATTTAATTAGATTAAAATTGAGATTGTGGTTGATTAAGCTTGATTACTCAATTCTAGTTAGTATAATTAAATTGATTTATTTTATAGATTTCTTTTATATATAAGAGATATCAGTAGAGGATGTGAAATGCTTGACAAATAGAAAATTATATAATACGTACAAATGTTTTAGCATCCGTGCACGTATGTGTTTTGGGCAGATAGTATACAGGGTAATAATATTTCAATAATTTTCTTTTGAAGTTAAAAATTGTGACACTTCATGAATCATGATTTTATAATGTTTAAGATTTTTCAATAAAATATTAAAATTTTAATACTGATACAGTTACAATTTTTGTGCACGCACAAATTTTAATATAATTTTTATTATTATGTGTTGATATCGGCTAATATTTTTTATAGACTTTTGTTACACAAAAGATTTGACTTTGCTCAACTGACATCGTGTTTAAGTTGATCTTGTTTAAATTTAACTATTTTATCATGTTCTAGATAGTATATATGTTTAACAGTATATGACCTTGAAAAAATATGTATCATTTTATATGTAGAATTTCGTATATTTATTTTCATGTCACAGTAATCTAATTCTTTTATTATATAAAAGATTAATGAAGAATGAAAAAAAGAGTAATTAGTCACATAATATGGTAGCCCAAAGAGTATTGTAGGCGTTTTGGAGTGCTCAATGCATTGCCTTATACACAAGATATGGATATGTTTTGTGTACCTATAACATCGCTAACTACACCATTGGTGGCGTTATAGACGTATTATAGGTATTGTGTTGCGAGTATAACATACAAATTTGGTTAATTTTTTTCTTTCGATTTATATCATTGCGCGTGTGAGTATTTATGTCTTTTTTTTGTGTCCAGGAGTAAGAAAGGAAGTGAGTAATTAATTATACATTATTTTTTAATATTTTTTTAAAAATAATAATTTTACATTTTAGGTTCTTAAAGTGCAATTACTTCAACATTTTAGTCCATTGGCTATTTATTTTCTTTCCTAAGGTTGAATGCAAATAGCAAGACGTTGTGCTATGTGAAGTGAGACTAGATGTCCTAAGTTAACTGCTTCTTTATTAATATTAGTTAATGATCTTGCTCGGTAGAAGGGTTTTTCCCTTTCTGTGCAGCCTGATTCTCTCTCTCGAAATGAGGGTGCCCTCGATTGACGTTTATCATCGCATAAGGAATCCTTCCACGGATAAGAAGTTTGAGTTACAATACAGACTCCGTTGGCTTTCGCAAGGAAGCATCTCGAAAGTTCCACCATGATGACAATCGGCAGAAGATGCTGAGCAAAGCTGCTTGAAACATGAGGTTGATCTGTAACATCAACTGCAGAAGAATGGGGTTAGAGTTGATGAACAGGAGAATGTCGCAATTCTTATCCATCATCATTTTTGTATACAGTTGGCTAACTACTTTCTTCCTTCAACTTCTTTAGTCGCTTCTAGCTTCCTCACTTCTGCATCTATCGTATTCCAAAGAGCTTGCTTCGTGGCAGAGCATTTAGCAATAGTAGCACCCTGGTGAAAGGGTAATTAATAAAACTTTAGCTATTAAATTTTAAATAAAGCAACAACTTTAGCTGTTAAATTCAACAATATTTCAACAATATAAATACGTTGAGTTTTGATATTTACAATAATGTTTTCATGAAAAATGACACATATGGCTTTTACTCCTTTTAAGCTAAAGATGAAATTCAATGTGTGTTTACTAATATATTCAATTTTGACATTTTAACTGGCTAATAGGCACAACAAGAAAAATGGCCTAATGCAACCGTTCAAATACGATGCAAATCCGTTGCAATAGGATATTTGCAACGAAAATGCAACATGTTCTGACTATTGCAAAAGGCTTCATACAAATTTAATTTGCAATCGAATAGCAGCAAGCAGAAGACGTTTTGCAACGAAAGATAATTCGTTGGAAGTAAAGACTCTTTTTGCAACAAACACCTTTTCCCACAATTTTGCAACAAATACTTTATTCGTCAAAACATAATTAGCAACGGCTATATTCACTACTAGAAAATAGACTACACCTACAGTTTAGCAAGGTTTCCCCACAGAGTTTACTAACGGATAACTGCCATCGTTAAATACCAAAATACCCAAAGTCATTGTTCTGTTAGTAATATGTTGCTAATACGTCATTTAGCCAATTCTTTCTTATTAATCTTGTAAACCGATAATATACAAAAATAAACATTTATCCAATAGGAACGTAATAGATTCAATTGAAACTTTAAAATCACCAAATTTACTTATCAATCCAACATCAAAATCACAAGTTCATGATAACAAAATATATATCAATATAATATCCGACATCCAACAAAACGAAATGTATTAATATCTTTAGAGATACTTCACGACGATCATGCTCTATTTGATGCTCCTTTTCCTTTCTTGCAACCAAAAAAAGAGGTTAAAAACATACATTCAAATAAGATGTCGAATCAATTGAAACAAATCAGTGGCATCATCAAAAGTTGAACTAAATACATTATGTTTAGTGAAAGAGTACAAAGTTTTGGATTTCAAAAAGTACATCTAGGTGATGAACATAAGTACTATCTCCAAACCAGGTTTTTAAGATTGAATAACAAGATTTGCGAAACTGTCACCACAAATTCAGGAGATGTACATCATGTTACTACTACACAAAGCATTTATTAGAACGGCCAATTTACAACGGTTGTTAGATTTAACCGCTTTAAATAATATAAAAGCGTTATTTAGAGCGGTTATATGTAAAAGCGTTGTAAATAATGTGTTATTTAAAACGGTTCTTATTATTTGTACATTATTTAGAACGGTGAAATGTAAACGTTTCAAAAAGTTTCCTTTTTCTTTGTTTCAAAACATTTCACTTCAAAGAAGCGGGAATTTTCCCTCCCCTTCTCTTTTCATTCTTCATTCTCTCTCTTATCTATTATATAATCTAACTTCACATTTTTTCTTTCATTTGTTATCTCTACAATAACATAATGTATTCTTTCTCTTTCTTTATACCCAAAACAAGTATCTAATGCTTTTCATATCTTTTTTTTTCAGATCTTTAAGAACACATCATTCATTCTCTAACTACACTCAAGATTTGACATGTGTTCATCATTCATTTATCTATAAGGTACTTTTAAAGAGTTTTTCTTTTATTTTATATTTGTGGGTTTCTTTATTGTGCTTCTTTTCACTCTTATCTAATGTAGGATACATGTTTGATATACTCGTACCCAAATCGAATTTGAAGTAATAAATCTACTCACAATATCCACCAATGTTGCCATGTTGACCACATAAATCTATACCCATTAGAAGATCCACAAAAGATCAGAAACTACGCATGCACTAATTGCTCTCGGATGGTAAGACTCTCATAAATCCATAAGGACCAATGAACCAATAAAACCATTTTTTTAATCAATGCTTGACAGTTTAATGCTTGACCAAGAATGAACCGTTGTAAAAAATAATTGTGTTAATGGGGCTGGACATCCAAAAGTGATAGTGATGCTTGACTAACAATGAAACTTTATCAAACTATTTTTTTAATGCTTGAGAGCCTTTACAACGGTTCTAAATGTATGTTGTAAAAGATGCATTGTTTAAACGGTTAAAAACCGTTCTAAAAAATAACCTCATTATTTACTACCCTCTATTATAGAACGGTCCAAAAGCGTTTTAAAAATGCAAAATAATCGTTTTAATATAGTTTGTGTACTAGTGTGTGAAGTTTATAAGATAAATAATTGTGTCCCTTAAGATGCATGTAAGTGGTATTTCATAAGTAAAGGATACGTGGATGAGGATAATGAGGAGGGGTACATGTGATTCTGATTTTAGGGAAAAAATTAGAGGGACAAATGAAATTTTCAGGTTAAGGAAACCGGGAAAGATCATTTTTTGGGATAAATAATGATATTTTTATTATAAATTAGTATAACTATTAAAAAAATAAAAACATTTAAATGTTAAGTCACATATAATTAGTTTATTCAAATTATTTATTATTTATTAGTTTTAGATTGTTTCACGCACATAATAAATATTAATGTTATAAAAATAATTAGTCTCGCATTGGCTAGAGAAAGATGGTAACAATAATTACACGGGCATGTTTCTATAAAAGTAATTAACCTCTATTAACAAGATTAAAGGTGTTTGTCTTATCTTATTTTGTTAGCTTATTAACTTGTTTCGAAAAAAGTATTTTTATATAGTAATGTTCGAATAAATGTAAAGCTACGATGACTTAGAACATAACCGTGAACAATAACCCTAACCCTGGTTAACGAGAAACCGCAAATTAAAACTAAAAGTCAAGATTTATTGATACATGAATACCCTAACCGATGAACTCATGTCCTATATATATAGGAAAGTAATTCTTAGAGAAAAAGTAACCTAAACATAAAAACCGACCTAAACTATAAAATGTTATTTCAGCTATCAATTGAGAAAATATGGGTCCTTGAGTTCTCATCTTCAACTTCATCTTTGGGGTGAAATTCATAAGTGTTAGAATATTGAAAGTCTTTAAAAAACTAATAGTATTAAGCAGATCCGTCACAAAAACGATGTTATTAATCTTTCGAAGAATCTTGTATGGATGGACCATATTTCTTTTGTTGAAGCTTGTTATAAGTACCTACCGGTTGATGCTCCATTCGAAGAAATACCATTACCTTGTCACCTTCATTAAACAACTTGACCCAACGAATTTTATCCCCAACAACCTTGTACATAGCATGTGACTCAGCAATTTTAGCACTAACAACCTCACGCGTAGCTTGTAACTCTTCCACCATCTTATTTGCTTGAACATTCTTTTTACCCGACAACTCTTAGTTGAGAAAATACTGGAATGAAAACTATAGCCACCACTTGATTTGGTGGGGTCTTGTAAATAATTCCAAATGGTGAAAAACCTGTTAAACTATGGAGCATACTATTGTAAGCAAATTTGGCTTGAGCTATATATACATCTCATAACAAGGGCTTATCTCTACACAAAGAGATTAACCATCTCAGTTTGATCATCAATTTGAGGTTGAGTGATACTACTAAAATTCAAGGATGTACCTAAACGCCTTTAAAGTGTTAACGAAAAATGTGCAAGAAACTTGTTGTCACGATCCAAAGTAATAGACTTTCAAACTCCATGCAAACGAACCACCTCTTGTTCAGTATTTACATTAAACACACAACTTTAATCCAAAAATAACCATTGATTTGTAGGCTCAAAACAAAAACATCAACAATAAAGTAACCAACAAAAGTACTTTCATGTTGTTTGTTTAATTGATATTGGCTTATAAATCATAACAAGGTTAGGACACTTCTAATATGTTCGCGTAACTTGTCATTAACCCATAATGGCTTGATTACATTTCCCTCGATTGAGGTCAACCCTCCTTTCCCATTTGACCCACTACTCCATTTGACCTATCTGTACCACTTTAGCCACCTATACCATTTAACCCGGGTACCCCATATGCGAGCTTTACCCTTGATATCAGGATAATTGATCTTTTCATGCGTTCTCTAGTGGATTAACTCATTACAATAAACGTAAGGAATTTGCGACGACACTCAAATATATATTTTTTACATTTTATTGTTATCTTATGTTGCAAATTCGATGCGAAAATTTGAAATTTGCAACAAAAAGAAATGATAATTTCTTTTATGTTTAAATTATTTTGTTGTTATTGTTCAAATTTAGATTTTTGCAACGGAATTGCGACAGAAAATAAGTGAAAATTGTTTTAGATTTAAGGAGGAATTACATATATATCACTCCAAAATCTTAAAATTACGTATATATCCAAGTTCAATTTATAATTACATATATATCATTTTAAAACCTCAAAATCGCATATATATACAACTTAAATTACTAATTGCATATATATATATATACCTTCTAAACTTTTTTAATTGCATATATATAATTTCTAAACCTTTGTAATTTCATATATATCGTTTCTAAACCTTTAATATGTCATATATATCATAATAATTATTTAACATAATTTGAACTTTTAAGTTATGATAATTAAAATTTATAAATAGCAAAAACAACACATGTTTTATTTTTTCTTTTAAAAAACAACACATGTTTCAAATGTACAATGTCACAAGGTTTATAATGAACTAGATCACAAAAAAATAATATATCAAGACAATATTTAACTTCACAAAAAGTCACATTATTTCATATATAAGACGAATGCATGAAATAAACTCATGATAGATATCATGATTGTTCTA
>BQNB010013495.1:3010-47252 GCA_026074375.1 Tanacetum coccineum | reverse complement strand
CACACACACACACACACACACACACACACACATATATATATATATATATATATATATATATATATATACATATATACATACATATATATATACAAATACATATATATATATATATATATATATACATGTATACATACATGTATACATGTATACAAACATGTATACATGTATACATACATGTATATATATATATATATATAATTATCTAAAGCAAAACGTTTAAATTATTAATAAAGTAAATGCTTATCAATTTTATCTTTTAAAATTATAGTGGATGTTATGACATCCACTGTGATGAACCCCTTAAAAGTTTGTACAATTAATACATTATTAAGTTATAAACTTTTGCATGTTATAGATATATTTCTACTATGGATAAGTCTATTCATAAAGTTTTTTATATCATAAAACACAACTAACATTTACAAAAACAAAAATAAAAAAGAAATTAGAAAATAGCTTAGACTTCTTCAAGATCTTATACCTTTTCATATCATCTAGAATTAAAATGCTTTCTCACTATAGTTTACAAATTCATGAACCTCTTCAAGATGTTTTAAACATATTCATATATCACCATAGTATATGCTTTTACAAGTTAGTACATTTTTCTTATAAATAATTCTATTAAATGGTAGCCGTTACTTCATGGTTGAAATGGAGTGTTACATATGTTTGAAATGGAAATTAAATTTTCAGACTTTATATTACTTTTCTACTAAAATGGTTTGTTACAAGTTGGAGGGATGTTACAATATTAACTAAATAATTTTAACTGCTTTTTATCGTAATGTTTTTTGTTTTAATTTTTTTGTAAAGTATTATAAAAGAATTATCAAATTAGATTCACAAATATTTAAAGGATTTGTGTTTTCATCAATATATATTAAAAATTATTTAAGTAATTTAACTAGTTAAAAGTTATTTATTTCTCAAAATTTTTATTTTGATTAGCTTGAGTTTTTTAAGTTCAAAAGTTACAAAGACGCTACAACTTGTGATACTTAATCTTTTTAGTATAAACTAACAAACATTATTAATTTTGGTCACCTACAATTTAGAATAGTACGTAATATTATAAAGTTGAAAAATGAATTAGAAAATTCCAAATCTAGACTCAAAGATTCTTTTTACTAAGTTACGGAAAAAGTACGATGATTATACTCGTACACCAACATACAAATTCTATTCTAGTAAACTTGTAAAATTAAGACCGTCCGATTAAAAGTTAAATACCAAATAAGATTGGATGCTTCTACTGGAAGCCACCCTGTTTTTAGATCTTAGATGTCAGTGAGACAGCTTTGCGGATGACGAAAGACAAAAGAGTCCAACAAACTTTTCAACGTTTAAAATTCACGTAGATAAAACCAGCATGGACAAAAATAAACTAATGAATTATAAAAATGAACCGCTCGTTATCCGATTAGACTCCTAATCTGACTAATGTTGGCTTATCTGTCAAGCTAGTTGAGCGTGAGGCTTAGTTGAAAACTACTCGTATAAAATAAGTACACTAGAAAAGAAAATGTTTAGGCTTTGAAAGGTGCCGGCTACTTTCTTACTGACAGCACAACTACGTGCTGGCACTCAATTAGTAGCGCTGGCACATCACTCGGCCCCTCAGCTGACTTCGACTGCAAAGCCTTTCTCCTTAAGCGCATGTCTCAGCAACACAAATAATCTAGAGTCCGACAGGCATTGTTCTATTACCAATAGGATTCCTTTGCTTCCTTCAGATTGGTGTTCGGTCCTTAGGCGTACCCCTAGGGGAGGTGCGGAAATGAATCAACTTGAGGCGCTTAAAGCTGCCATTGGAGATGTGGCTCTCACGGACCAAAGTGATACTTGGCAATGGTCTCTTGATGTAGCTGCGGGGTACTCGGTGGCTTCAGCTAGAGTTCTAATAGATAACACCATGCTAGAGGCAGGTCTTGCAGCCACTAGATGGATTCGCCATATCCCCATAAAAATTAATGTTTTTCTTTGGAGATTAAATCTTAATAGACTCCCGTCTAGAGTGAATTTAGATAGGAAGGGCATAGAGGTTGATTCTCTTTTATGTCCTACATGCCAGCTGGATGTTGAAATTGTAAATCACATTTTCTTCAATTGTGAGATGGCCAAAGATCTTTGGGCTTTATTGGCTAAGTGGTGGGAGTTAGATATTCCGATTTGTGCTAATATCTGATATTGGTATGCTTGGCTAGATGATGTGCATGTTGCCTCTAAAGCTCGCTTGATTCTCGAAGGTGTAGGGGGGACTCTTATGTGGGCTATTTGGAATTTTTGGAATCAATCGATTTTCTCTAGACCCCCCCCCCCCCTAAGAAGGCTTCTCTTTGAGATTTTATTGTCTCTTAATCATTTTTGTGGTTTTATTCTAGGAATCCTAATTGTAAGGTTAGTTGGTTAGGTTGGTTGCAAAACCCTATTGCTAACATTGATCCTATGTAATCTTCTTTTCTAGCTTTTGCTAGTTTCTAATGAATGCCTTCGTTTAAAAAAAATGAACAATTTGATTAATGTTGGCTTATATGTCAGCTTAAGTTGAGTGTGGCGCTCAGTTGAAAACTATAAAACAAGTATGCAATACTTCAAAACTAAAATTGACACAATTACGTTTGTTAAAATGTGATTGAATACTATTGTCCAATATTTTGAAAACCGGGTCTTTAATCGACCCGTTCGAGTCATCGGGTTACCGATTCAACCGGTTCGACCACCGAGTCAACACGGTCTTCCACAACAAAAAAATAAAAAATATTTGCAAAGATACAACAAAAAGTATATATATATATATATAATGCCCAAAATGAAATGTTATGTATACATTTTAAATTGTATGCTTTTAATTTTATGTTCATTCATTTATTTTTGTTTTACATCACTATACACAAACATAAAAATAACCTTACTTTTTTAATGAACGAATATATGCATTTACATATTCATTTTCTCCTGGTTATTAATAAGAGTCCACATGCCCTTTAATTTAGTCTTGTTTAATAGTTAGGGTTTTGTCTATATATTTCTTTTTTATTTAATCTCATGTAATGACAATAACGTAACTGAATATGATTAATATACTTGTTGATTTTTCCTTTGGTTTGTTAGAATTTTGGTGGCAAAAATATATAAAAGACCGGTTTAATTTGTGACCCGTTTTTTTCGAGACCGGATACCGGGTTCAACGGTTCCGGTTGGAGCCCCGGTACGGGCGGGTTTGATGGGTCCGGGTGTTTCTAAACACTGCTATTGTCCGCTTGATTGGTAGCTTATATTCATTTTTATTTGCCTATGTTCAAACACCGTACATTTATTATTTAGTATGTGTAAAAATAATGTAAAATTTATTATGTATAATAAGGGTTAGTCGTTCTTTCTACTAGATTAGTCGGCTAGTATAAAAAATATCGAATCGAAATTAACGTATGCCCCATTAATATATATTATATATTATATTCTAGTATTTTTATTAGATTAGTGAGTATATATTATATATAATATTTATATATATTTATGAAATATTTATGATTATATATATATATAATTGCCAAAAACGAAATGTTATGTATACATTTTAGAATTGTCATGTCTTTGTAATTTTTAGTTCATTCATTTATTTTTGTTTTACATTCACTCTACACATACCATGTGTAAATAATATAGCCTTACTTTTTTAATGAACGAATATATGCATTTACATATTCATTTTCTCCTGGTTATTAATAAGAGTCCACATGCCCTTTAATTTAGTCTTGTTTAATAGTTAGGGTTTTGTCTATATATTTCTTTTTTATTTAATCTCATGTAATGACAATAACGTAACTGAATATGATTAATATACTTGTTGATTTTTCCTTTGGTTTGTTAGAATTTTGGTGTGTGCTAGTGGTAATAATCGAACAATCATGATATATTCCTTGAAACGTATTGATATCACTTTCAGATTGAAGTATTTCGAACCTATGTGCCTCGGGTTACACGAAATCCTTAATTGGATAATTCAGAGAACAATACTTAGTTTCTAAGGCATGAGAAATCTAAGCAAATACACAGAAAATTGCAATGTTTATTATGTTCTGGAAGATATCAATTCTGGTGCATTTAACCCAACCGAAAGTTAGTTAAAATCATTTAAAAGCGGTTGGCGGGTCAAGGGGCTCTGCCCCCTTGACCCCGCAAGGGACATGATAACGTCAAATAATTTATACTTTTATGTATCAAAATCCCTCTTGAAATGCTCATAACTGTTATAATTCTTATTGAAATGTATACTTAATTGCTTTATATTTGACTTGTAGAAAATTGTGAGCATTGGGACAGAATGACACAAGAATTGGATCGATAAATGCACAAAATGCACCAAGCACGGACTCTAGGAGAAAACTACGACTTAATTGCCCCGTTTTAACTATGCCATAGTTCAAAGAAGAACCAATGCATAGAAGGAACTACGGCGTAGCCCATCTCTTTAGCTATGCCGTAGTTATCATTAGTCATCAATGATATCCGTGGTTAGGCATAACTACGGCATAGTTCACCCTTATAACTACGACGTAGTTAAGAATTGCTAAAAAAGAAAAGATTAGTCAAATAACTATGACATAGTTCCACACTTACAACTACGTCGTAGTTGGTTCGAAAAATATAAATAGAGGCCGATATCCAGCACATTCGTATCATTCAACACAAGGGAGTTTTGAGAAATCATCTAGGGCTTCTATAGAAGAAAGAATTCGGCCACATTCATCGGTCTAAGGGAGAAATCGCTCTTTAATTAATTATTTGTATTAAACATTCATCACTCAGTTTGTAAGATCATAATGTTTATTCAATCCAAGAATTTCTTCATTATTTCTTATGTTATCTGTAGTATGAGTGGCTAAGCATCTTAAGTGCTATCCTTGTTATGATATTGTTATAGTTTGATGATTGTTTCCTGTTGAATTATCATTTTTATGGATATCCTTATTACCTGTTGCATGATCCCTGAATTTTGGTAGTGTTCAGGGTAGTGTAGATCCTGTTAGGCTTTATATTAGGCTTACTTGTTGAATTAAGGGTTAACATGGTACTAGAGATAGGTTTACAACTATCCTTAGTGTAGGGATTGCCCAAACCTCCGCCTATAGTAAGTTAGACACTTATAAAGTTTGGGAAACTCTTCATGGATAGTTTTAGAGCCGCGAGGTAGGATTATCGGCATTAGACATGTTTTTAGGATAGTTGGGGGTTAATCACTTTATGTTGGGAATTATAGATTTGATGAGACAAAATAAATAAAAGAATAAAACATAAGGACTAAATCGTCAAGATTGGAATTCTACAAGCTGGTGGAGAATTATGGAAGATTTGGTCAATGATATCATAAGATAAAGATTCTGGAAGATCTCCTTAAGAAGATAAAGATAACAGAAGATATTTCTTAGTGTTTAAAAGATTTACTTGTTTATATCTTTATGTTAACTTCCTTTGTAAGTCATGATCTCTCTATATAAAGAGATCATATACACATAGTTTTAGTATCCAGAAAAACGTGTGTATGTGTACACTGGATCAATGTAGACGTCTAGTTTGTGTGGTGTAGCCTCAAGGTAATTAAGGTTTCCTTAATCCTTGTTACAGGTGGTAACCGATCTATACTGATCATATAGATTTGAGGCTTGGTGGAAACATATGAGAATAAAAACCTTGTTTGATAATATATTGTTCTTTATATTCTGCTGCATATTTATATTATCTATAAAACATATCCTAGATGAGTCTATAACGATCTCCACAATTGGTATCAGAGCCTCGTGGCTCTCGATCTAGGATATACAAGGTTGTTATTATGTTGATCTATGATAGTATAAAGTTTGTCGAAGTTTTGCTTTTGGTGATTTGAACAATCAGTGGAATTAGGGTTTGTCCAAACCCTAAATCTGGTAAGCAAAGGACGACATAACAATATGTATGTTGTTGTTTGGTTTGAATTCATTTTTGTATGAAAATACGCAGCAGACTAACTACAATCAGGTTGTCTTCTCAAGGATCAATCATGAATGGCTCGGTTACTGGATTGATCGTTTCCTACTTGGATGTTTTGGATTTTACTTGTTTAACTTCGGTAAATTTAGGGTTTTTTTCCCAAACCTTGATCGTTAAGCAGGAAAGGGTTTTCTCATAAACCCTAAATTGGTAATGAACCAAGGTCGGTGTGATTTGATCTTTCTATATTGCTGCAGCTATGTACTTTAATTCGATCCAAGCAGCAAAGTGCTTTCTAGTTTGATATCAAAGTGTGTACACGAAGTTGTTAGACCTTAATGCGTCAAGGGCTTTTTTTAAAGTGAGCGCGTATAAATAGGTGGGAACTAGGGTTTTAAACATGAATCCCTAATTCAATCGACGATACAAAAAGGTAAAATAAAAATTTGACTAAGAGGATTTGTTATGAGGTGATCCCATTGTACAACGTTACAAGGTTCATGATGGTTTCAATATTCGAATGCAGCTATCACAGGTTTGTTTATACTGCTAGTCTTGAAAGTTAATACTGCTCCATATAGTGTTAGTACTGCTTGAATAGTGACAGATTAGCAACAGATTAGTGATAGATTAAGTGTCACAAAAAGCTATGAGAGGAAGGAGTCATCAAATCTGTGATAGTTTAGTAACATATTTGTGACAAAAAAGTGTTTTGCTTTTAGGCTATGGGTGAGAGGTAAGGGACAAGCGTTTTAGTGACGGTTTAGCAACAACTTTGTGACACTAAAAAGAGTCGTTTGGATACTTAAAAAAAGTATCCTTAATAGTAGTTATATGTTTGTACTGATTGGACGAGAGTGTTTTCATACTGCTCATTGAAAGCAGTTTGTGGTTCGAACAGGTATTGAAGTTGTAGTTTATACTGTTTGGAATCAAGCTTGGATTATTAATACTGCTTGGATGTTTATTAGTCTTGCTAATAGTGTTCGTTAGTACTGCTTAGGATAGCATGGTTACTACTACTTGTTTACTTTGTTAAAACTGCCAGCGTATGAACTTAGTGCTGCTCGTTTAGGAGGTTAATAGTGTTCGACCTCACTTAGTATTGTTGGCAATAGACGTTTGTACTGCTAGTGTTAGCAGATATCGGACAGTACACGTTTTGGCACTTTTTTTCATCTCGGACAGAACTGTTCTTTCACTACAGTTTATTCTTATTGATTATATGGCTATTATTTTGGGATTTATTAAAGATGTGATTACAAAGACGATTGATTATCACTTATTTGATGTTGTAGTTGAGTTTTTCAGATGTGTGTTCTTATCATATCTTAAAGTGGGTGTTACACTTTAAAGATAACTTGTTCGGTTTATATGATGTTAACGAAGACTTGAAGAATCTAGCAATGTGTGATTTTTCTTATGATGCTCAATGCTCACATTCGCTATCACTTAAAGGAGTTACATTGTAGTGCTCAGTGTCTCATCTGGTTGAGGATTCTTTCAAGAGGTTGTGGTCTACTTATACTTTTGTGCTTTGTAGTATGAGTTCGACGTCACATGGATAAACAAGACATAAGACACAAGTTTGGTAAATCCTACTTCTTTATCAAGTTAGTTATACTTAGTTTTCTTCATCAGCGATCATTACAAAAAGCCTACAGAATTTAAAGATTCAAGAGACGGTTAACATATTTTTCAGGGGAAGCTTATTGTTAACATGTTTAACCATCTACATGCACCACTTGAGGGGAAGTGTTTCATTAATACTGCTGATCTTTATTACTACTGCTAGTTTATATTTCTACTACTCAGATTTATTTTTCTTATTGTGCGTAATGGTGGGCAATTTGAGTATTGGAAGGCTGGATTAGTAGTTGTGGTATATGATTTGTAGCTGTTATGATCCAAGTTGCCTATCTGGAGAAGACCCATATTCGATGATTACAAAAAGGGGGAAAAGATTACAAGTTTATTGATTTGTAGCTTATTGTGTGTGGTGGCATGTTCAAGGAAGTCTTAAGTCAATGGGAAGCATTGAAGATTGTTTCATTCATGGAGATAGTTTTGTAGTATCAAATAGGGGAAGATTGTTGGGTTTATTGATTTGATGATTACAAAACTACATATGCTTAAATGAAGATGAATGAAACAACAAGAGCTTAATATGACACTTTGGTATTATACATATGGAAGAATTAAAAGCTGGAAGATTTCCATGAAGATATGCATTGAAAAGTCAAAGATATCAAAGATAGCTTCCTTAGTACTCTAGGTTTTCTTGTAAACCCTATATATAAAGGGTATTAGGCATCTGGTGTAGTGTATCTTAGAAACATAGAACTCTCCCAATGAGAATCCAGAAACGTGTGTGTATCATAGTGTGCGTCCAATGAGAGTCTAGACATAAAAAAATGTGTGTAGACTTATAGTAGTTTGATAGTTAGTTAATAGATAGTGTAGCCTCATGGATCATTGATCTATGTTACAGGTGGTAACCGTATTATCTTGATCAAATAATTTAGTTCTTACAAGTGGTATCAGAGCCATAGGGCTCTTGATCTAGGATCTACAAGGTGTGTTTGATGTCGAGTTTATGAAGAAAAGAAGGTTCAAGTTTTCTGTTTTGGGTACTAGTCACATTCGGCAACATTAGGGTTTGTCAAACCCTAATTATAATCAAAACAGAAAGCATGTTTTTGTGTATAAACGACATCAAGGGAAGGTCAACAAGTGTTTCTTGGTTCGATATCAATGTTGTGTTACACTAAACACGATGCTTCATTTAAGGAGAATGCTAATTTGTGACAGATTTGTGACAGCTTTGTGACACTAAAAAGTGTCGCCAGGATACTTAAAAAAAGTATCCTTAAACAGTGGCCTTAAAAAGTTAGTATTGCTCGGGTTTATAGTTTATGCTGCCAGTTTGGGTTTCAAGTTTGGTTGGCAGATGGGTTGAGCATAAGAAGGTCGATTGTGTTTAGAAGAAGTATTGCTACTGTTACATTGTGGTTAAACAGCAGGTTTGTATTTGGTTATTAATATCCAAGTACTGTCCATACTATAAAAATTAATACTACTAGCTTAAAGAGTTACTACTGTTGGACTTAAACCAAAGTTAGTACTGCTTTATGTTTGATAGTACTACTTGGTTTAAGGGGAAGATTTAATACTGCTGGCTTATTTGTCTACAACAGTAGTAGGTCAAATGTTAATACTGTCCGTTAGTACTACTAGCATTGGGTTTAAAGAGAATTAAGACTGCTTGATGATATTAATACTGCTAGTATCATCAGATATCGGACAGTTCATGGTTTTGGTTATCGGATGACACACACAGGAAGGAGGTTTTTGGATTTTGGTTTTAAATGTTCTTAAAGGTTTAAAAGGCTCGTATTTTTGGATTCATTGGATTAATTGGTTACGAAGATGATTAATAATCACCTATATGAAGTTTAAGTGGAATTACTTGGGTATGTGTTCTTATCATATCTCAAATGGCTTATAACATTTGGAGGTAACTTGTTTGTGTTTTCAATGTTGTGACGAAGACTTGTCAAATCTAGCAATAGGACTTTGATATCACTATAAGGAGTTACGTTGTTGTGCTCAGTGTCTCATAGAAGATGAGGATTTTTGTCAAGAGGTTGCGATCTACTTATATTTCACAGATTTATTTATAAGTTTGACGTCACGTGGATAGTACAAGATATAAGACACAAGTTTGGGTTATTCTACTTCTACATCAAGTTCGTTATACTTAGTTTTCTTCATCAGTGATCATTACAAAGAGCCTACAGAATTTAAAGATTCAAGAGATGGTTAACATATGGGTTTCAAGGGAAGCTTATTGTCAAAAATGTTTAACCATCAGGTTATATTCATGCACCACTTGAGATGAAGTGTTTCGTTACTACTGCTGATCATTATTACTACTGCTAGGTTATATTTTTACTTCTCAGATTCATTTTTTCTTATTGTGCGTAATGGTGGCCAATTTGAGTATTAGAAGGCTGGATTAGTAGTTGTGGTATATGATTTGTAGCTGTTATGATCCAAGTTGCATATCTACAGAAGACCCCTATTTGATTATGACAAAAAGAGGAAGAAGATTATAGAGATATGATTTGCAGCTTATTATGTATGGTGACATGGCATGTTACAAAGGAAAGGGGAAGTTTTTGTTTCATTCTTTTATTCACTTTGTCTCATCAAATCAAGAATCCCAACACTTTAGCCTAGGTACCCAACTTCTGTGATCTACGAAAGATTAAGATCGTAGGATATATAGGACAGGTTTTAATGTCAATTTGGGCCTGTTTATATTAGAACCACCATAATAAACTGTGACATTGACATTGCACTAGGAAACGCCATCTCGACTATAACAAGGGAATAACTAGGCTAGCACGTTCATCTCCCTGATTAATCTTCGTATTTCAATTTTGCATTCTATTTACTTTCAATCTTATAAAATCAATTCAAACCATTATCTAACTTGTTACAAATTCCAATTAAGAACTAAAATACTTAGCTCTTGGGACGACCTCGGATTTACCAATCCTACACTATACACGGTTGGGTTCTCTGCCCGTTAGTGCGTTGTAGACCATAGGTAGTTGAGTTTTATAAATTTAAAACATGAAATTTAATTTAAAACAATCATACGCATCAAGTTTTTAACGCCGCTGTCGGGGAGCTACGAATAGTTTATAATTTGAACTTTAAAAATTTGTCCATTCCTTTCATTCTTAAGATTTTACTAATCTTTATTAATGTCAGGGATGACTCGAAATAGCAACACAAAGATATTTACCCCTTTCGCCAATCCAGAATGACAATTCTAAGCTAGGAAGGATACCACGCCCATTTCAGTCCATAATATCTATTCTTTCTATAAATTTGAATCGTCAGATGCGGAATCTGAAGAAATAGGCAAAGTTGATATTGAGACACTTACAATGGAACAATACTTGGCTCTCGATCGTGGTGATACAAGTAGGGGAGTAAGAAGACCTGAGATTGGAAGAAATGTTGGTTTTGAAATTAAAGGTTAGTTTCTAAGAAAACTAAGGGATAATACTTTCTCAGGGAATGAAAATGAAGACTCACATGAACATGTAGGAAGGATAGTGGAGATTGCTAGTTTATTTAACACTCCGGGAGTTTTGAGAGATACAATTATGTTATGGGTATCCCCTCTCACACTAACTGGATCAACAAAAAGATGGCTGGATAGAGCGCCTTCAGAAGCAATAAACACGTAGGATTTGCTGAAACAAATCTTCATCCTAAGATTTTTCCCACCTTCCAAGACTTATAGATAACTAGAGGAAATTCATAACTTCAGACAGGAAGGAAGAGAGACGTTGTATCAAGCGTGAGAAAGATATAATGATCTTCTTTTTAAATGCCCCACACACGATCTCAACGATTACCAGAAGGTAAACACTTTATATAAGGGTCTTGAAATTCCCACCCGTCAAATGTTAGATTATCATGGATCAATCTTGGGACTAACATCCATAAGGGCTCTAGTGACGATGCAAGAAATGGTTGATCATTCTCATAAATAGCATGAAGAAAAGAGTAATAGAGAAACGGGAGAATATAATTCTGATGAATTTATCCTTTTGGACACTATTTATAAATGTTTCTTGTTCCGTGATCCTAAAAGTATAATAAAATAATGAAAATTAAGCATGTTGTCACTTGTAAAAAAAATGGTAGAACAGGGCGTTTCAAAACTAGTGATTTCTTAATCCCCTTAGATGAACACTTAGCTACTTTTTGGGGTAATTAGTCTAGGGGGTTGAATTTTTGGTTTTCTATGTGTGTATTTATGACATTGCGTAAGGATACAGCAATAGCATAGTATGGGGGGGTTTTTATATATGTTTAATCACATATCATTTTTCTTTATTAAAACGGGCTTAAATGACCAAAAACAAATAGAAAATACATTGTATTTGTCTGTTTTGTTAATTTTGTTGTACAGGTAACGGATATTCACAAAAGGACAAAATTATAGCCAAATGGACAAAAACGAGCACGATATTGGAAGAGCGTGAGAAAACGAAGCCGAGGATGTATTCATCTTTACTGGGCCAACCCATACCCGTTTTGTGGGACGGGTCAGCCCATAAATACTTTAACTAAATAAACCTTAAAAATCCAAATCCAATTCATAATAAATCCATTCCAAATCCAGTCCATGAACTGAGCCCAATCCATAAACTCGAATCCAAAGTCAATGAATTAAAATTCTCGGTCAAAATCACTTTTATCTTCCCTCCCACTTTATTTACACAAAAACAAGTAATAGGGTAAATCTCCTACCTCCACACGCCCCCTCTCTTCTAGAAGGTCTATATGGCACTCCTTTGACATCACATCAAACCACGCTGGCGATCCTGAGGTATTCTATTGGTTGAATAGACGTGGAAGAGATCTAAGGGCTTAAAAGGGTGGAGATTGATGCTTGATGACGCTCCTCTTCTCCTAGAAGCTTCTCTCCTCAGCTATAAATACCCTAAGGAATTCACACAGTAGAGAATCTAGTTTTTAGTATATTTTAGCTTAAATTTCAACTTATTGTATTCTGCTTATTGTATTTTTTGTTTCAAAAGCTTGTAAACCTTTTATTATTAATAAAATTCTAGTTACTCTTAATTGTGTTGAATTTATGTGTTTTTACTTTTATGCAATTTAACTAAAATATGTTTGGAAATCACCTAATAAGCTCAATAAGCTCTCATTACCTTATAAGCTAATACTTATTCAGTTAAGCTTTCTTATAGCTTAACTGAATAAGCTGATTACTAGAATTACCTACAAAGTTATCTTAAGCTTAATGTGGATGATAAGCCAGACATGGAAGGGCTTATAGGTCTTTACCAGCTTATGTAAATAAGCTGGAGCTTGTAGATTGAGCTCTTAGAGCATTTATAAGTCCTTGTTTAGAGTAAAGGACAAGGTATGTTTACTTTTACTATTTTAGCTTAATTTCTGTTTTAGCTTATTAAATTGTTTAATCTGTGCTTATTAGTGTTTAAGTGTGCTTAATCTGTCTGATGTTAGCTTATTATGTCTTAAATATCTAGTTTTCATCATTGCAATTAGTTTAATTTGAGTTTTATAAAAATCTGCTCATATAGGAGTCAAAACTGCTTATTAGTTTAGCTTATAGTCTAGTGCTTATTTCTATAAGGTTTTTGCTTATTTGTCTTTAATTGTCATAGAACTTAATCTGTTTTAGCATTTTGAAGCTTATTATGATCTGGTTTTGCTTAAAATAGAATTTCAAGTTTTTAAAGGGGTGTTTGGGTTAAGCAGTCTAAACTAAGCAAAATTGTGTGCAGCTTGTTTATGGTAAGCAAGTCAGTTTTCATAAGCTCTAAATAAGTTTCTAAACTAGTTTTCACAAGTTTTAGATAAGTTTTATTAAGTTTGAAGTTTGTTTTATCAATATTCCAAAACTGCTAGTCTAAAAGGTTTTCAAACTGTTTATTTGATAATGTTCTTAAAATTCCATTTGAGATGTGGTTTTTGTGTCTAAAATTGGTTTCATATGCATCAAATTACATCTGTTTTGAGTCACTTGTTGTTGGAAGAAGCTTTTAAACATTTTGGATCAAAATCAGTATGTGCTTGTTTCATTAGAGGTTTAATTCTAGTTGAACTTTGTTTAATTTTGATTAAAATTAGCTTATTGAGGTTTGATTTCAATCTGTTTCAAGTTTGAAGTGTGTCAAATTAGCTTTTGAGTCTTAAAATGCTAGGCTGCTAGTAGTCATTTTCATGTCAAAAAGTCCAAAAATAATAGTGTAATCTGTCATTTTCATCTGTCATTTCTAGCTTATTTCCTTAGCTAATTTGTTTATTTCCAGCTTATTTTTGTTATTTGAGTCTCAATCTAAATCTGTTTTCAGTTTTTAGTTTTTTTCTCATTGCTTATTAGTCCTTTAATCTTAGCTTAAAATTTGGTAAAAAGTCCTTTAAAAGTGTTTTTGTGTCAAACTGTCTCAATGGTTTTAGTTGCTTATCAGCTTATGTGTTTTGCTTATTTCTAGTCTTAGTGCTTATTTAGTCTAGTTTTAGGTATGTTTTCAGCTTAATAGTCTTTTTCATTGCTTATTGAGTCTTAAAAATAGCCAAACAGTCTTAACAAAAAGCTAACAGTCTTAACTGGTGGTCTTTTGCCAAACTGTCTTTTTGATATCCAACTTTCTAGCTTAATAATAAGTTCCAGTCTTAAGTCCTTTATTAATATTGCTTATTTTTGCTTAATCTTTAGCTGTTTCAAAAAGAAAAATTTTAAAAATGTTTTTACAAAAAGGTATGTCACATGACTCGAACCTGTGACCTTCTCTTCACCACACACACACCTTAACACTGCGCCCTTGGGTCTTCTCATTTAGGTCTACTTACATTTAATTCTTAAGCATAGTTAATTTTTAAGCTTAATCATCTTATTTCAATTTTCCCAGCTTATTGGTTAAAGCTTTTTGTGTCATTTTTCTTTGTAAACCTCAAAAATAGTGTCTAGTATTTTTAGTAATTTTCTCATAATTTTAGTATTAAGTTTGGTATTTTTAATATAATTTTTAGTCTCGTTGTGTTATAAAAATCATTTTAAATAGTTTAAGAATATAAAAAAAATTTGTCATTTAAAAAATAGTTTTATGCATTTCAGTTTAAGAAATTTGCATTTTAAGTTTTAAGAGTTTTATTTTGTCTTATTTGGTTAATTAGTTTGTTTTAAATTGTTAATTGCTTTAAATGTCGTTAGGACTTTTAAATTGCCTTAATTCCTAGATTAGCGTGCCTTTATATGTATTCCCTTTGTGTTATTAGATTTAGAATTCAAAATTCAAAATATCAAACATTCAGGCACCCGATCACGAACCGAAACAAGATTCTCAATATTCACGCTTCGTTGGGAAAACGACTCGGGAATGATTTGAACTTTATCCTTTCCTAAGGATAATTTTCTCATCAATACTTACTGGAAATATATTTTATTAGTGATTAGCTTATTACTCTTCCCCAAGAGTAATTTGCCTATTCGCTTTTACTATATATATATATATATATATATATATATAATACTCGGAGAATCAAAGAGTCATGTAAAAGGCAAGACATGTTTGATGAATGGATGAAAAGATTTAGAGAAAACACGAACAAAAATCTTAGGAGACTCGATTGTGCAATCAAGGGCTTCAAGGAAAATGTTGTGTGGCTGGCTCAAGCGGTTTCCACTCATAACAAATTAAATCAAGACAGGACCTTAGATATGAAAAGTAGCACAATCATTAGTCCCATTTCTGTTCATTTAAGTCATTCCATTGCATGAATTCTGTTGGGGAGGAAATCGTAAAGAAAATAGGAGAAAAAGACAGATCCCCTCAAGAAACACCTACTAAGGAACCTAGAACTTTTATTGAGAAAGTAAAAAGACGCATCATAGAAGAACGAGAGAATGGAGAGAGATTACTGGAAAGTCTAGAGAAACAACCAGTTAACACTCCCCAAGTCAACACAGTTAGGTAAACGCCATACTACACCAAATGTTTACAAGAGCTAGTGTCCGAGAAGTCAAAAATCGAGGAAGTGTCTATGGTAAAGTTGAACGCTCGATGTTCGGCTGTCTTACAAAACGAGCTTCCACCTAAGGAAAAGGACCCAGGAAGTTTTATCATCCCCTGCAGTATTGGTAATACAACTGTTAGCAATGCACTAGCATATTTGGGAGAAAGCATTAGTTTCATGCCATTCTCAATGTTTAAACGATTAGGTCTTGGAAGCCCAAAACCAGTTAGTATGGCGATTGAAATGGCAGACAGATCTATGCAATCTCCTAAAAGAATAGTTGAAAATGTTTTGGTCAAAATTAATAAATTCATTTTCCGTGTGGACTTTGTGATTCTTGACATTGTAGAAGATACCAAGGTACCAATAATTCTAGGGAGACCCATGCTTGCTACTCCTAACGCTATGATTGACAGGAAAATCTCTTTGGAAGTGGGAAAGGAAAAAGTTATTTTCAATGCTAACAAGGGGATGACCCTATTATCAGTTTCATCTATTGAATTTCAGGTACCCGACGATTTTGGAGAACCCGAAAATCCAGAAGAGTTTTTGATGAATGATGATATAAATTGGGATTTAGGAGACTTTTTGGAGGAAAATGATTTATTACCAGGTATCGATCTGGATTCTTTTGGAATACTCTCGGACTCCGATAATGAAATGGGATTTGGACTGGAAGATTTAGGAGAAGGGATAGAATATTTTTGGGATGCTTAGGATCCCGTGATCACACGTAATCATTGGATTAACCCACCATTAAGACCTTAATTCGTTGGGATCAGAAATAGGATTCATCAACAAAACCCTTATAACCTTCAGATTACTTGCAAAATAGGGTTTGTTGCCATTTTGAGAGAAAAGACGTGGGCGATAATGATTAAGGAATAATTTGGGAAATAAGAAGGAATGTTTAGATTGTATGTAGAGGTGAGAATAATCATTTGTTGGGAAGTGGGGATTAACAAATGATTAGGGGGTGTTTAGAAGGACGTGAGGTGTAAGAAATGTGGGTGTGAGATATAGATGAATGTGGAAGTTTGTAAAACATTTAAGTGTAGAAAATGTAAGAATGACCAAAGCATAATTAACGTTCAATTACCACAAAATCAAATAGTCATTAAGACTTAATCAACAATACTCAATAATGGATATGATCACTAATCATCTTAATGCAAACAAGCTAAGTGATTTTCATCTCAAGTAAAGCAAATCTTGTAAAGGTAAATGATGCATTTATGCAAAGTGACATTTGACTTGGTTTGACCAATAAGGGAACAAAACCCGTTACGTGATTAGAGACAACGTAAATCCATATTAAGGTCAAATGAATACATTCGTTTGATGGTATGTTGAAAGTATGATTACACTAGGTTTAGAAAAGAAGTTTTAGCCTTGGCTAGAGGCGTTTGATAAAGAAAATGAGTTGACGTTTTGTTGAGAATGAGAGGACTTGTTTTATCTCTTTTCTAAGTCTAAACCTCATCTCTAGTGTTTTTAATTGCTCAAGTGTAACACCCCCAAATAGGGTCGTAGCAAAATATAGGTCTCAGAGTGTTACATCATAGATCAATAACACAAGATATGAGAACGACCTCTAAATGAGTCGTTTAAAAATGATACATTGGATTTAATAAACTTGTTTGTTACAAAATCTCAAGGCTTAACATGTTCACTTGTAATTGTAAAGATTTTAAGACATAGCAAATATCCCCCAAAATGTAATGCACACAAATCTTTATAGTAATGTGACTCCAAAATGATGATCACCAATGTACCCTTGTTTCTGGTACCTTACTGGCCTGAGAAAAACATGCTTTAAAACGTCAACATAAAGTTGGTGAATTCACGTGTTTAAGTTATGTATAAAGTAGGACTACAAGATTTCCATGTGCATGATAAGTAATGAATACAATATCACAAAAGTAATTACGAAATGCACTAAGCTCATGACACTGAAGCTCGACATATATGTATGCAAATTAATGCAAATGATGTGCCCGTGTAGATGTTTAACCCGCAACATCTGAATTGTTCCGACATGGTATACATTCGTTGTCCAGCAGACCGGCATAGTGAGTGCTACTCACCCAAACGGGGATGTCAATCCCAAATAGATCTATTCATAACATTCGCGCTTACAATCCAGTAATTAACAGTTCATGATTCATGGGCATACTGGGTTATAGCTACTTAGGCAAACTCGTAATTTGATTTAAAGTGTACTTGCGTCCAATTGTAAAACAATGCATGTTTCCCACCCCAAAGTTGTAAATCAATGTAATTGTAATAAACCGTGGCTACATGACTCACCTCCAAGTGACATGCGTTTTATTAATATAAAGCAGTATGTAAATCGTCTCGGAAATCCGAATGCAACCTAATTAATTATAGGCCGTATAAGTATAATGTATTTAGTATAAATACAACATCACAAGTTACAGAGTTACACCACCACCTAATAGTTTTTGTTTAATTTAAAATGTTGAAATAATAATTAAATCGTACTTTGTTAAATAAAGGTATATGTATTTGTATACGTAAAGAAAAATATTATTTTTGTTCAATGATGTATTATTCGTTAATAATATATGATTTAATATTTTTATTGATTACATAATGATATTATATAATTACTTTAATTGATTTTATAAAAATAGTGCATAAGAAATAAAATAGTACGAATAGGGATTTAGAGGATTGCCAAGGTTGCAATTGTTGTTTTGTGAAATGGGGTTTGATGTGGGGTTGAGGGAAAGTGATGGTTTTGTTTATGGGTGCATAAGTCGAGGTGAAAGAGATGATGAATAGTGACTGGTGATTTTGGGCGGGAAAATGGGTTTCATATGTCTTGGGATACAGGGTAAAGGTTTGTGGGAGTGACAATTTTGGTCCCTTATTTTGTATTATGTGTTTACATGGAAAGTCCTTGTGGTGTGAAAGATATAAGGGATTTGGTAGGAATGGTCCCTGAGTTTATATGATTTTGTTGCATGGATGGTCCAAACTTAACAGCCCTTTGGTTATTTGTTGTTGGGCTTGTTAAGTTAGGAGTTGGGCCAGTTAAGGGCTTGTTTACTCAAAAAGGAATTCGGGCCTTGTTAGCATATAAGGCTTATAAGGTCTTCATATAATACTTTAATGGGCTGACCCGACTCTTAAGAATTCACTTTTGACTTTGATGGTTGACTTTGACTTTGACTTTTTGACTTTGGCTTTTCACGCTCTTTATATTCCCGTGCTCGGTTTTGTCGTTTTTGGCTTCGTTTTTGTCCTTTTCTCGGATATCCGTTTCCTGCACAATATAAGTGAAAACATACAAATACAATGTATTTTTGGTACGTTTTTGGTCATTTAAGTTTGTTTTTAATGGTCAAAGGTATGTGTATTTAAACACATACCAAGTCCCTTATGTATATATTTTATAGATCTAGTTTTTATAAATTATTCCATGGTTCAAATTTTTACAAGTCTTCTACATTACTTTATACCACATGTCTTCTATATTTTGAGTCCTCTAAATTCTGTCCATAATGATTGTCCAAGATAAACTGTCCTTACTTTATTTGTGTATCAACTTGATAATTAAACTTATTAACAAGTAATTTATAAACTAAACACATAAATTAACCAACAATTATATATATTATATTAGTTGTGTTATATCACATTTATAACATCACTTCATTATATAATTAAATAGATTCGAACCATAAACATACCCATTTATATTTTGTAAATCCATAAAATAACTCTAAGTGGTGATTAACATAATAACATGTATGTAAAATAAGTAAATGAATAAATGGAAAGATTAGGGATAAGATAAACCTTCGAGAAGTGTATGAGAATGAAGAACACAAGATCAAACCCTAGAAATCAAACCCAAAATAAAAACCCTAATCAAGAAACCCTAGCTTACTTCTAGATTACAAACCCTTGTAAATAATACCCAATCTTCCAAACCACTTTGCAACACCTTAGATATGATAACTAACGAGCCTTATATACTTGAAAAATCAACACTATGAATGTTCTAAAAACCCAATTGGAGCCATGTGTTATGGTGTATGAGTAGAGAGAGTTCTTGTGAAAGTTTACTTGTAAATTATAGATGTGTGTGTTTGATCTTACATGGTAAACCTTAATATACTATTTGGATTGATGAAACAACTAGCTAATACCATGGTTCAAGGATGGTTTAGGGTACAAATGGTACAAGTGCTCTCCTCCTCCCTAGGAGGAGGGATGTGATCTTAGTGGGTGATTTAAACATGTGTTTAATTATTAATATTTAAAATGGTGTTGGTGATTTATTTCTGGTAGGATCCGGCCATATGGGTTGTGTAAGTGTAATATGATGTAATTTTTATGTATTGTGTATAAAAGTGGGTATTTGTTTGAGTATAGATGGGTATTGGTGCTTCCGGGTATGCCTAAATGCATTTTATTGCGAAACGTAGACGATTTACGCAACCAATAAAAATAAATTATGAAAAGTTATAAATTATACTCATTATAATTATATAACACTTTCTTGACGTAAACTTTAACTTGTTTGGTGTCCGATTACGTTGAATGTTGATTTTTAGTTTACGCGATTTAACTAAACGACGAGAATTAAAAGCGAACGCGTAAAACTCTAAAAATAAGTAATGGCAAGGATTGAGTCTGGAAATGACCTAAAATAACGAATTGCTACAAGTTTTCATAATAGTTTAGATTTAATTTAGTTTAATTAGTTTAAAACCAAAACCTCCTTCAAAACCGAGATTTTTACCAGTTTTCACAAAAATATAAAAACACAAAAATAATCTTCTTTCAACCCCTAGACCTTAGTCATGTTTAGTTTGAACCTTCACACGCTATTCCCCTAGAGAACAATAACAACCCTCGAGTCTTGCCTATACTACACTATAACGGTTAGGTACATTGCCTAGGGAGTTGTAAAACTTTGTGCGTTTACAACGATCGCATAGTAAGTTTTTGGCGCCACTACATCGAATTCTCTTTAGCTTAGGTCTACTCACTTGATTCCTATCAAGTGAGAATTTAACTTTTTGTCAATTAGCTTTCTCGTAGTCTATCTTTTCTTTGTTCCCCTTGTTTTGTAAAAATATTTTCTTTGACCACCATAGGAGACAAAAATCCTATCCGTACCTTAGGAGATTATTCCAGACCAAGCCACGAGGGCTATCGAAACACCATTGAACTCCCTGATGGGAACAATGTGGTGCCTCTCGGATCCAAGACCATCCAGTTGGTGCAAAACGGATGCTCATTACACGGACTTCGGTCCGAGGATCCAAACCAACATCTTAAAGATTTTCTAAAATTTGTGGACTCACTTAACCTTGATGTTGCAAATAGGGAAAGGACGCGCCTGCGTTTATTTCAATTTTCCCTTCGCGATCAAGCTAGCAAATGGCTTGAACGTCTTCCAGCGGGATCCATCTCCACTTGGGAGGATCTCACTACCCATTTCCTTGCTTAATTCTTTCCACCGAAAATGACTGCCAAACTCTAGAATGACATCTTGATGTTCCAACAACATCAAGGTGGATCTCTCCCCGAAGCATGGACTCATTTCAAGGACTTATTTCAAAGTTCCCTCATCATGGTAGTGATCTTTGGCTTCAAGTCTAAATCTTTTATGACCATGTCAATCCTGCCACAAGGCGAACCATTAATCAATCGGCCAGTGGCAAGCTACGTGACAAAAACACCAAAGAATCCTGGGCACTATTAGAGGATCTCGCCGTCTATGACAACGAAAGTTGGAATGACCCAAGAGACTTTGCTGGACCGGTCAAGGCAATCTCTTTGCCTCAAGATGTCCCCTGTACATCTGACCGTCTTCTTATTGAGCTCGAGGAATCAAGATCAACGCTTGATGGGAATCTCATGCTTGATGGAAGCTTATATTGCTCCTAACCCACCTGTTCAAGTGAAAAAAATCGCTTCTTCATGTGAGATTTGTAGTGGTCCCCACGAGACTCAATATTGCATGAAAAATCTCAAGCAAGATTTTGTTGATTATGCATCCTCGCGTATCGACAAAGAGGGAGGCAACTGGTTCAATTCAAACCCGAGCAAAATAATCTTGGTGACACCTATAATTCATCATAGAAAAGTCACCCAAACCTTAGGTGGAGGCAACCGCAAAACTCTCAAAATAATTTTTTAAACCCACTTAATCGTTTTTAACCTAGGGGTTCATTCCCGAACTGCTCCTTCAACAACAATCCTTAAAATTTTAATAATCAACAAAATCTCTAAGGATTGGTATCTAATTTTAAGGCATCTCAAGATGCTAGATTATCTAAATTTGAAGCAGATTTCAAACGACAACAAAGCGAGATGACCAATAAATTTAACACATTCTTGAAGGCTATCAATGATCGAATGACGGGAGTGCTCCCGAGTGATACGGTTAAGAACTCAAAACTGAATGTTAACTCAACCTCTTCAGTTTTGTCTGCTCGTTCTTACCCAATGGAAAACCCCTAAAGCTCATCCCATCCCCTCAATTTGATCAATGCAATTAAAATGTGTTCCAAGAAAAGAAATGATTCTCGAAAAGACCAACCAAAAGTTAAGACATTAACGATCAATGAAATTGGAACACCGAAACTAAAAGAACCCGAACAAACTTCTGAAGACAAATTCAAGGATTTCATCTTAACCTACTGGTTCTTGAAGTTTTAGCTCATGCTCCAATGTACAATGCAATTCTGGATAAATACGTAGAGAGTTTTGAGTTATGCCAAAATGGGTCCGCATTCATTCAAGGTGAAATGCCAAAGAAAATGAAGGATCCTGGATTATTTACCTTGCCTTGTAGACTAGGGGACTCCAAGCCTTTTGATACCTAAGCCGATTTAGGGTCCTGTGTAAATTTAATCCTACTTCATCTCTTCAAAAAGCTTAAAATTAGATTACTAGAAGAGACCAACCATGTTTTTGGTTTAGCAAATAGAACTAAGTCTTATCCCGTAGGAATTGTCAAAAATATAGAAGTCCACATAGGAAAGTTAAAACTTTTAGAAGACTTCTATATCATAGACATGGAGAAAGACCCTGCAACCCTGTTACTTATAGGAAGAGGATTCTTAGCAACTACTAGTGTCGTGCTAGACTGTAGAAAAGCCAAAATAGCAGTAGGAGAAGGAGTTACTAGCCTAATATTTGGAGTTAAAGAAATTGACCTAGGTGATGAAGAAGTTCCTTATTGGACTACCTTAGAAAAATGAGAGTCTTATACACCACGGCCTAGTACGGATGGAATAGGTGCCCGACCTTCCTATTTTTCTAAGAAGGACTTCATGGATTACCATTTTCCCGAAGAATGGAAAATTGCTAGAGATGCCGAACTCAACCCCTTTAAGAATGTCCTAGTGTTTAGAAAGATGGTAGAATTTTTAGGAGCTATACCTATAAACCTTAAAAGAAATATGTGGGAGTCAAAAGAGTTGATAGAGGAGAGAATAGATTGGAATATGCCACCAAAAGAAGGATATGGAGTGTGGCACATTCGGATCGAATTGATTGACCTAGATGGAGAAAAATTTAATAAAACCTTCCAATCAATTCCCACCACTAGGAAGTTGTCCAAGAAAGAGAATCCAAGCGAGATCATCGACTTGGATCATTTTTCATGATTCCTAGGAGTGTGACTCCGAGTCTAGCTAAAATACTCTTTAATAAACAAAAGCGCTTATTAGGAGGCAACCTAATCTTTTATTTTCCCGCATATTAGGAGTGTCGTGTGTTTTCATCTTTATTTGTTTGTTTTTATATGTTTGAATTATGTGATCATGCTTTGTTTTGTTTTTAACTTCGTCTTAATTGCAATCAAAGGTATTTTGCATCAAATAAGTGTAGGGGAAAATATCCGGTTTCTAAGAACCATTTCAGACATATTAAATGAAGGGCCAATGACTGAGATGAGCCAAGACATTTTTATTTCTCACCTAATATACTTTTTAGTGAAGAATTCCATATATATTCCGCACGAGTTCGCGATTTTTTGGATTTGCGCGACTCCACTTAAACATTGCCACGTGTCCTTTTTTTGTACTTTTATGTCAGAAAATGGTTTTTACTCGATAAATTTTATCTTTTATTTTTTATGAAATTTTTGTGTCTTTTACAAAAAAGACAAAAATAAAGATAATAATAATATTATTTTTAAATTGATTTATACATTTCAATCTGCGACTTTTCTATTTTTAATTCCTGACTTTTCTTTTTATCAGTCCCTGACTTTTGAGAATTTTCCCTCTGTTTTTTGTTATTGCCCAGCACGAGACCACAACTACCACACACACTAGCCTAATTAAAACACAAACCAAAACACACACTCACAGACACACGCCATAATGTCTTCTACGGTAGAACTGAGTAAGGTAATGTATCTCTTGGGTTTTCCCACTATTGTTTATTGTTTTTGAGTTAATTTAATAATGTTTAAATTGATTTGGGGTTTAATTAAATAATTGATTTGAGGTTTAATTTGTCAGGTTATTTGTGTACATTGGTTTCTGTTTTGTGTGTATTTTACCTTTCATCCCCTTTTTGTTGTATTTAAACCCAAAAACCTTATATCCATGACATTTTTTACTATATATAAATGATTATGTTAACCTTTAAGTAGGTAATTATTTTGTAATATGTAATTTTTATTTGTTAATGCAGCCGTATGACTGTAAAGTTACCATACGGTCGAGGCCTTCTACGATTCTGTTTATTAAAGAAAGGTTATCTAAGAGCATTAAGCGACTGAAGCTTTTTAAAGACACTATATTTGGAAAGTAGTTAGATCTCGATGTGGAAGATAATGATAACCATTTGCTGAACTATGTTCTTCACCATCAAAGGCCCCAACTTAGTAAGAGTATTGATTCAAATATCGTATTTGACATTGCTGGTCATACGTTATTATTTAGAGGTCATAGTTTCGCTTGGTGACCGGTTTCGCTTGCGGGAAAGTTGTTTTCCATGAATATATGGATGACGGCATTCCTCCTTTTCTTAGACGTGTGTTTTCGGACAAAGCAAAAAATCTGGAAAATAAGGCTAGTTTGGGTAAAGCTGTACAAGGTAAAGCTGCAAAAGGTAAAGCTGCAAAAGGTAAAGCTGCGAAAGGTAAAGATGCAAAACGTAAAGCTGTACAAGGTAAGGCAGCCCAGCCAAGCGACAAAGGTGATACACACAGTGTGACAATCCTAGACTTAAGATCATTGATTTGGGATGATGAAAAGTGGAAAAAGTTGAGTGTTGAGGATTCCAAATGTGTTTGTTTGTTATACATGTCGGGAAGATATTTATGGCAAGCGGATAAAAGGTTGTCAATAATAGTTTCCCGAGGCTGGTAGCGATCTAGAAGCGTAGGACGATTTTTCTTGGGGTGAATACTATTGGGAAGAATTTTATAAAAAGGTTGTGAGTTTGATTGACAATCAAAGAGACACTCACATCAACTTCATAGAAAAAGAATCCTTCTAAATTACCAACATACTCCATATACGGATTTGCTTAGGCATTCAAGGCAAGTACTTGTTAAGTACCTTAAATTTGTTTAGACGTATCATCTATTTGTCTAACTGACAACATTTATAGGTTTGGATATTGGAATCGTTCCCCAACAGTTATCAATGGTGGTCTAAAGAATCAAAAGTGATACCAAGGTGTCTTGTGTTTTGAAAAATGAAATTACCCTTAACAGTTTAGGTTGGTAATAACCATTAGCATACTATACACAAATTCAAATTATGATATATTTTTTAATTTTGATGTATGTGTTCTAATTACGACCATGTTATGATTTTATTATAGGATTCAAATCCAATTACTCATATTCTACCTGATTTGAAAGAGAGAGATGAGAACTGGTGTAGAAAAACATATGACTATGTTACGTGTAAGGAAAGATCTGAACAGGTGGATGACCTGAACGGGTTCACTCATGATGATGAACCTGAAGCTGAACAAGATGGAAGTGGTGCCTCAGATAGAGCGAGTGCAGGAGCTAAAGTTAAAGAAACAAAATCAACTAGAGAGGTTGTGCTCGAAGAAGAGCTTGATTTGTGGAAAAGTAGATACGTCGAACTAGAGTCGTATTATAAAAATCTGTAAGCGTCTGTTGAAATAGCTAGAAAGAATTCGCCCGGCTTGTCTTTCCCAACTCCTAATGCAAAAGTTTATCCAAATTACTACAAATTAGTATCCTTCATATATTTGTAAACAATAATTTAATAACCGCATTCATTCATTTAGGCCACGAGTCTTTGTGATGATATTGATGAAGCTGATGACGCAGTCGATTATAATGCAAAGGTTTATTTAGCTTGACACAAATTTGTATGATTTGTATTAATATATTAAGCAATAACCGCATTTATTTTATTTAGGCCACAAGTGTTCATGATGATGTTAATGTACCTGATGCCGCAACCGATGATAATGCAAAGGTTTGTTTAGCTTGACATAATTTTGTATGATTCGTATTATTAAACAATAACCGCATTCATTCATTTAGGCTACGAGTGTTTGTGATGATATTAATGAAGCTGATGCCGCAGCTGATGATAATGCAAAGGTTTGTTTAGCTTGACACAAATTTGTATGATTTGTATTACAATATAAAACAATAACCGCATTCATTTTATTTAGGCCACGAGTGTTCATAATGATGTTGGTGTACCTGATGCTGCAGCCGATGATAATGCAAAGGTTTGTTTAGCTTGACACAAATTTGTATGATTCATATTATTAAACAATAACCGTATTTATTCATTTAGGCCACGAGTGTTTGTGATGATATTGATCAAGTTGATGCCGCAGCCTATGATAATGCAAAGGTTTGTATAAATTATAAAACCAATCTTCATTTTGTTGTACATGAGAAACCTTTTGTTTATATAAGTATCTAATGATAGATACACTTAATGATACATCCCACCTTAGAAGCCTATTTCTGATGTTTACAACACGCTAGTTGATAACGAAAATGTGTTAATGAAGGATGCTAAGGACATCAAATAACGTATATTTTATAGCATCATTTATCCTATGTTATTAACCTATTTTGTATAGTTATTGCAAATACTTGTTACTTAATCGTTTATATTTGAGAATCGCAGTAATTATGGAGTACTTGGTGAATATTAGCAAAAGGCGCGCATTCTGGAGCTTAAATGAAGATATTTTGAAGATTACTATTCTGAAGACCAATACGCCGTATCCATAAAGGAAGATACGGCGTATCCATGCCTGCACTCACCAAAGACCATAAAGGAAAAAAGCTCAATACGCCGTATCTAGAAGATCAATACGCCGTATTGGAAATAAGGAATGAATATACTATTCTGGAAGATATCAAGCGTGGTCCCTACTCTAAGAAATCCCCAATACACCGTATCCAATCCTTGGATACGCCGTATCGAACCGACTTCCAGACCTTATAAATACAAAACTCAAAAACGAGTTTTAAGTGTGCTAAATCATATTCTTGATACCTAAACCATAAAAGTTGATTTTCAGAGGAGAAAAAGAGTAGAAGAGGTCGAGCAACGTTATCAATTCCATTGGAGACAATGTGTAATTCTATATACTTTAGTAATCGTTTAGTTTTTGGTATCATTCGTTAACTCGGTTAGTTTACCTTGGCTAAATAATTGCTTTTGTATTTATTATGACATTTGAAGGCTAATACCTTCGGGTATTAGCTGTTGGGAATTAAAGGTTTACACTTTGTACTGCCAAGCCAAAAGTTTGTACTGCTTAAGTTATAACTAACAGTACTAACCAGTTAATACTGCTAGAGTAAAGTTAATACTGCCAGTATTATCTTAACACTGCTGAAGGACTTAACACTGCTGCATGAAGATTAAGACTGTTAAAGAGATAAAGACGTGTTTAGTGATATGTATGGACTTATTCAATGTATATCTTATATAGTTAGAAGATATGTTGATATCTTGTAAAATTTTAGAAGATTTGTAGTTATCTTGTAAAGGACTCCTTGGTGTATAAAAGGAGATCCTAGGTTATGGTTTTAAATCATCACATCATAGACACATTCATAGCTTTAAGGTTGTAAACCCTAGTACTAGACAGAGTACTCGTATTATTCATCATTATAATATTGGAGCTTTTTTTAATCATACCAGTATACAAGAAACAGTGGGGGGGGGGGGGGGGGGGGGGGGGTGGGGGGGGGGGGGGGGGGTGGGGGGGGGTAAAAAAAAACATGTGATTTATACAAATCACTGTTACATTGATATTCTTCTAAGTATTAAAGATTAGATTCTGCATACTCTTTAGTATTAACAAAGTTTTTTTAGCATAGTTTTCTTGAATCTATTCAATACAACTAAGCCTTTTACAAGGATAGCAAGATCTGAGTTGGGAACAACAAGTGGTATCAGAGCTTGTGTTCTGAAACTATATTAATCTATAAATCGAAAGAACCTTTAAATCATAAAAGAAGAGATAAATCCTAAGAAACAACACAAACCAAAACCTACAGCACAAATTGCCTCTTCTCAAATAAAACAGGGTGAATATGAGATGTGGAAGCTAAGGATTGAGAAATACTTTCTAGTACAAGACTATGCTCTATGGGATGTCATAGAGAATGGAAACTCATTTAAACCAGTAACTCGAACAACAACAAATGCTGATGGAACCTCAACTTCTCTAATACCAGGTCCTGTAGACTCAAAATAAGAATGATGTGAAGGCAAGAAGTATGTTACTAATGGCACTTCCTAATGAACATCTACTGAATTTTAATCAGTACAAGGATGCCAAGACTTTGTTTGCTGCTATACAAACACGATTTGGTGGTAATGATGCCACAAAAGAAGACTCAGAAGACTCTTCTAAAACAGATGTATGAAAACTTTAATGCTCCAAGCATAGAGTCTCTTGACTCTATTTTTAATAGGCTTCAGAAGATTGTAAGTCAACTAGCTATCTTTGGTGAAATTATTTCACAAGAGGATGTCAATTTAAATTTTTTAAGAAGTTTGCCTTTTGAGTGGAATACTCATGTTGTGATCTGGAGGAATAAACATGATCTAAACACAATAAGCTTTGATGATATCTACAACAATTTCAAGATTGTTAAACAAGAGGTCAAAGGAACTGCAAACTCAAGCTCAAGCTTAAGTTCTCAGAACATGGCTTTTATGTCATCATCCAGTAGTACTAATGAGGTTAATACTGCTTATGAAGTTAATACTGCTAACGTTCAAGTTAGTCTTGCCAGTACTCACGTTAGCATTGCTAGCACTCAAGTTAGTACTGCTAACTTAAGTGATGCCACTGTTTATGCATGTTTGGCTAATCAACCAAATGGGTCTCAACTTGTACATGAGGACCTTGAAAAAATCCATGGAGATGACTTAGAAGAGATGGATTTGAAGTGGCAGTTAGCATTGCTGAGCATGAGGACAAAAAGGTTTTTCCAGAAGACTGGTAGAAAGATCACTATCAATGAAAGTGACACAGCTGGATATGACAAGTTCAAGGTAGAGTGTTTCAACTATCACAAGTTATGACACTTTGCTAGGGAGTGCAGAGGATCTAGGAAACAAGATAGCAGGAACAGGAATCAAGACAACTCTAAAAGAACTATAAATGTGGAAGACACTTCTTCCAAAGCTATGTTGGCTATTGTTGGAGCTGGTTTTGACTAGAGCTATATGACAGATAATGAAGTCCCTACAAACATGACTCTTATGGATTTTTCAGACTCTGAGGTACATAATGATAAAACTTGTTTAAAAACCTGTCTAAAAAGCTTTGAAACTCTTGAAAATCAACTTGATGATTTAATAATAGAGTTTAACAAATCTTAGTTTAATCTAGCTACTTATAAGAGAGGTTTAACATCTGTAGAAGAACAACTTTTTTTTACAAAAAGAATAAGGTTTTGTTTTGTGAGAAAACTGATGTTTTAAAAATAGATATCTCATATAAAGACTTAGAAAATAGTGAGCTTAAAAGTGAGTTAGAAAAACTTAAGCAAAAAAAGAAAGCAATCAGCTTAAAATTGAAAATTTTGATAATGCTTCTAAGAGTCTAGACAAATTAATAGGAAGTCAGATACCTGATAAAAGTAGAAAGAGTTTGAGGTTTGCAAGCTATAATGTTGTTCCACCAACCCATACAGGGTTATTTGCACCTCCAATACTTGATTTGTCCAACTCTTGTCTTGAGGAGTTTCAACAGCCTGAGTTTGAAGGCTATGGACATAAGATTAGTAAGAGTGTTAGTGAAGATGTTTCTAATGAGGTTAGGAAATCTCTTGATGCTTCATTGGTTGAGGAGTTAGTGTCAGATGTTGATAAGTTTGAAAAGAAAATTGTTTTTCCTACTAAGATAGAATTTGTTAAACAACAAGAAAAACCAGTTAGAAAACTAGTTAAGTATGCTGAAATGTACAGATCACAAGGTCCTAGGGGAAATCAAAGAAACTAGAATAATCAGAAGTCCCAACAGCTAGGAAGTGACTTTGTGATGTACAATAAAGCTTGTTTTGTTTGTGAAGTTTTGACCATTTACATACCAACTACAATTACCATCAAAGGGAAAAGGTGGTATTTGGGAGTAACTATACAAGGGTTAATTACAATTATTCTGCTCAAAAGGCTCATCCTAGTGCTCAAAGGAACATGGTTCCAAGAGTAGTTTTAATGAAAAATGGCCTAAGAACACTTAATACTGCTATGCCAGTTAATACTGCTCATCCCAAAATTATAGTTTATAGTGCTAGACCAACGTCACATTTTTCTAAATCAGCACAATCAACTATAAAGATGCCCTTTTATACAAGAACATCACTAACTAACAAAAATTTGAGTCAAAAAGTTAATACTGCTAAGGGAAATTTTTATACTGCTAGGCCAAAAGCAGTTAATACTGCTAGGCCAAATACAACAGTAGTTAATGCTGTCAGGGCAAATCAGGTTAATGTTGTTAAGGCCTCAGCATGTTGGGTTTGGAGACCTACCAAACTTAACAGTGCATCAATTACTTTCAAGAGACATAATTATGTTGATGCACGAGGCAGATCCAAGTCAGTGATGGCTTGGGTCCCCAAAGGAAACTAATTTCCTTATTTTTATGTGCAGGGTCATCCACAAAAAGAAGATCAAGGCTATGTTGACAGTGGATGCTCAAGGCACATGACAGGGAACATGTCCTATCTCTCAGACTTCAAGGAATTTGATGGAGGATATGTTACCTTTGGGGGAGGAGCTAAAGGAGGAAGAATTACTGGTAAAGGAACTCTTAAAACTGGTAAGCTTGATTTTGAGGATGTGTACTTTGTCAAGGAGTTACAGTTTAACCTTTTTAGTGTTTCACAGATGTGTGACAAAAAGAACAGTGTTCTTTTTACTGACACTGGATGTTTTGTTCTGTCTCCTGACTTTAAGTTAGCTGATGAAAGTCAGGTTTTACTTAAAGTTCCTAGAAAGAACAATATGTACAGTGTTGATATGAAGAATATTGTTCCTAAAGAGAGTTTAACTTGTCTTGTTGCAAAGGCCACACTTGATGAATCAATGCTATGGCATAGGAGGCTAGGTCATGTAAATTTTAAAACTATTAATAAACTTGTTAAGGATAACCTTGTGAAAGGTTTACCTATAAAACGTTTTGAAAATGACCAAACTTGTGTTGCTTGCCTTAAGGGAAAGCAACACAAAGCCTCTTGTAAGTCCAAGATTCAGAACTCTATTACTCAGCCTTTATTCATGTTGCATATGGACTTGTTTGGTCCAACTTTTGTGAGCAGCTTAATGAATAAGAAATATTGTCTAGTTGTCACTGATGATTATAGCAGATTTACTTGGGTTTTCTTTTTAGCATCTAAGGATGAAACTAGTGGCATTCTTAAGAGCTTTATAACTCAGATAGAAAATCTAGTTGATAAGAAAGTAAAGATAATCAGATGTGACAATGGAACAGAGTTCAAAAATAGAGTTATGAGTGAGTTTTGTGAAAAGAAAGGCAGAAACTCTAGCAAAAATGGTGTTGCTCGAGAGAAAGAAATTGGGGAACACTAATTGATGGTTGCTAGACCATGTTAGCTGACTCTAAGTTAAAATATACCATTTTTGGGCTGAAGTAGTTAATACTGCTTGCTATGTGCAGAATAGGGTATTAGTAGTCAAGCCTCATAACAAGACCCCTTATGAACTCTTTAGAGGTAGAACACCTTCTCTAAGCTTCATGAAACAATTTAGGTGTCATGTTACCATTCTTAACACCTCAGATCATTTAGGTAAGTTTGATAGAAAATCTGATGATTGATTCTTTGTTGGATACTCATTAAATAGCAAGGCTTTTAGGGTATACAATATTAGAACAAGGAAAGTAGAAAAAAACTTGCATGTTAGGTTCTTGGAGGATAAGCCTTGTGACCCCCCCGCCTACTCCCCCTCCTCCCCCACGAACTTTTTTTTGTATTTCTACCTCCCATAGTTAGGTTTTCTTCTGTAGGTGATGGACCAAAGTGGCTATTTGATATTGATGTTCTAACAGAATCAATGAATTATGTGCCAGTTGTTGCAGGTACAAACTCTAATGATTTTGTAGGTACAAAAGAAAGTATTGGTGCAAGTGAATCTAACAAGGAGACAGGATCTAGCCAAGATTACATTTTAATTGATTCACTATTTGATTCCTCTTCAAAGAATGCTAGTGATGCTGAACCACAACCTTCTAGTGATATTGAAAAGAAGGATGATGAAGGTGTCAGTAAAGATAGTAGATTGGATGATCAAGAAAGGCCTACAAACAACACTCAATATTTTAATGATTCTAGGCCAAGTATTAATACTGCTAGTACAAATGTTAATACTGGTAGTTTAAATATTAATACTTTTAATCTAAAAGTCACTACTGCTCCAATTGAAGCCACATATGATGATCTCTCTGGGTATGAAACAAAAGTAGATATGAGCAACATTACTACCACATATCTAGTTTCCTCTACTCCAAATACAAGAATTCATAAAGATTATTCACTTGCTCAAGTGATTCGTGATATATAATCTGGTGTACTGACAAGAGGAATGACAAAGACTACAAATGATCTAGGGTTTATTAGTGCTGTTTATGAAGGGAAAACTCATGAAGACCTTTATACTTGTCTGTTTGCTTGTTTCCTATCCCAAGAAGAACCCAAAAGGATTGCCAAAGCTCTAAGTGATTCAGCTTAGGTAGAAGCAATGCAAGAAGAGCTTCTGCAATTTAAGCTACAACATGTTTAGGTTCTAGTGGATTTACCTAAAGGAAAAACGGCCATTGGTACAAAATAGATTTTTAGAAACAAGAAAGATGAGAGGCATAGTCATCAGGAACAAGGCAAGGCTGGTTGCTCAGGGATATATTCAAGAAGAAGGCATAGACTATAATGAAGTTTTTGCCCTTGTAGCAAGAATTAAGGCAATAAGACTGTTCTTAGCTTATGTTTCCTTTATGGGATTTATGGTGTTTCAGATGGATGTGAAGAGTGCTTTCCTTTATGGTAAGATTGAAGAAGATGTATATATGTATCAGCCTCTAGGGTTTGAAGATCCTGACAATCCAGACAAAGTCTACAAGGTGATGAAAGCACTTTATGGTTTGCATCAAGCTCTAAGAGCCTGGTATGAAACCTTGGCCAAGTACTTATTGGACAATGGGTTTCATAGAGGAAAGATTGATCAGACCTTGTTTATCAAGAAGCAAAAAGGGGATATTTTGCTTGTACAGGTCTATGTTAATGACATTATCTTTGGCTTTACAAAGAAGGAGTTGTGTATTGAATTTGAGAAACTAATGCATGACAAATTCCAGATGAGTTTTATGGGAGAACTCACTTTCTTCTTAGGTTTGCAAGTGAAGCAGAAAGAAGATGGAATTTTTATCAGCCAGGATAAATATGTAGCTGACATATTAATGAAGTTTGGTTTTACAGATGTCAAGACAGCTAACACACCCATAGATATAGAAAAGCCTTTGCTCAAAGACTCAGATGGTGAAGATGTTGATGTTCATCTCTACAGGTCAATGATTGGATCATTGATGTATCTTACATCATCCAGGCCATATATTATGTTTGTAGTATATGCATGTGCCAAATTTCAAGTCACACCCAAAGTTTCACACTCACATGTTGTAAAAAGGACTTTTAGGTATCTAAAAGGCTAATCCAAATTAGGTCTTTGGTATCTTAGAGATTCTCCCTCTGATCTGGTAGCATATTCTGATAGTGACTATGCTAGAGCTGGTTTAGATAGGAAATCAACAACAGGAGGTTGTCAGTTCCTAAGATGTAGATTGATATCATGGCAGTGCAAAAAGCAAATTGTTATTGCCACCTCCTCTACTGAAGCTGAATATGTGGCTGCTGCTAGTTGTTATGGATAAGTACTCTAGATTTAGAATCAAATGCTGGATTATGGGTATAATTTTATGCACATCATGATTAATATTAACAATAACAGTACTATATGTATTGTTAAGAATCCTTTTTATACTAAAATAAAACACATAGAGATTAGATATCATTTTATAAGAGACTGCAATGATAAAAAGTTAATTCAAGTGGTTAAAATACACACAGATGATAATTTTGCAGACTTACTTACAAAAGCTTTAGATGAGGGAAGGTTTCAATACTTGGTTGCAAGTATTGGAATGCTAAACCCTTAAAGTTTAAATCTCTTTGTGTTTTTGTAAAGTTTTGTAAAGGATTAATACTGTTAGTTATGTCACTTAGTTCTGCTAAGTATAATTAGTACTGTTAGTTATACTTAAGACTACTAGTTAAAACTGTTAGTTATAATTACAATTGTTTTGAGAAAATGCTTTGGATTGTGTTTTCTTGGTTTTGGACTAACACTTGTTGGATAAGCAAAGCAGTATGATTGGAATTGGTGATACAAGTAGTGGAGTTTGTTGAAGTTTGTTGCTGATTAATGATAGAATGGATTTAGGGATATCTTGACAAGGGTTAATGCTAAGTTTACACCTGAGTTGGGAAGTCTTCTAAATCTTTTTCTTGAAATCAAATTTATGTCTGTCAGTGAGAAAAAAGAATTGAGAGATATAGTGAGTTCAAAAATAGAAAGAGAGATGTGTGATATAAAAACAGATAGAGTGAATTGGTGAGAAAAAGAATTGAGAGAAATAGTGAGAATAAAAACAAAGAGAGAGCTTGTAAGAATCAAGATTGATGATGGAAATACTTTTTGAACGAAATTAAGGTTAAAACTGGTATCTCCAAAGTTAGTACTGCTAGACATAACTTAGTACTGCTAGGCTAAATTTTAGTACTGCTAGAAGACCGTTAGTACTGTTTGGGGTATAACATAATTTCCTTAATTAAATATAGCCGTTGAGATATTTCCGCCAACTACTTTGCTTATAGGTTTCCTTAATTTGGATAATTCTTGATCTTTCTATAAATCCTTCGATTGCTTCAAGATAAGACAAACTTTTATTCAGTCGGTCCAATCAAAACCTTAAGTGTAACCTATATTATCTCAATTAACTATACCAAACACTCATTCTCTCATAAACGATCATATCCCAGCATACTAATCAGTCCTTCTCAATCAATAGCGAATTTGGAATTCTGTGACAAGCACAACATGGTTGCCTACTTACAGAAGTTATAAGGAAGTGAAGGTTTTCATTAGATAGTTGATTTTCTCACTGCTAGTCACATTAGGTATGCCCTCACTGAAAGTCCAACTATCTCACAATAGTCTTTGCCAAACATACATACTTTCATAAACGAACATAACCCAGAACCCTAATTGAACTTTTCTCAATCAAAAATGGCGAATTTGGAATTCTGTGACACACACAACATGGTCGCCTACTAAAAGAAACCACAGGAAGTGAAGGATTTCACCAAAAAGTGATTGTCGTCAATGCTAGTCACATAAGGTATGCTCTTACTGAAAATCCTACAATTTATGTTTCTTACATCAAACAGTTTTGGCAAACTGCTACTGCTAAAACACTTGATAATGGAGAAATAGAATTAACTGCTACAATAGTAGCAAGATAAGAACATTTATGGAGGGATCTATTAGGAGCATCCCAATTGCTGATGATGATGGTATTAGTTTCTTTGGCCACTACTGAAATCTTTGACAACTTTCTTTAGAATGGTTATGAGTCAACTTCTGACAAATTACCTTTCAAAAATGGACATTTTTCCCACACTTGAGATTTCCATCCATACCATCTACATTGTCTAAGGTCCTAAGAAAACCTCTTGGGAAAAATTCAAGTAGCCAATATAGGCAACTGCTATAATTTTGCTTGGCCACTAATAATAAATTTTTAATTTTTCTAAACTGATTTTTGATGGTATGGTGAAAAACTTGGATAGTAAACAAATTTTTTTAATGTATTCAAGATTTATTCAAGTGTTTTTGAACAAGCACAAGAGACTGCTTCAACCTCACACAAGACTTTATATTGCTCCTACCCACACTCAAATTTTTTTTAGCAATATAAAGAGGGCTTCTAAGGGTTATACTAGGGAAAACATTTCATTGTTTCCTGCAATGATTGTTTAGGGCCTAGTTGTTCAGGGTGAAGGATCAATACACCCAGTTGAGTCCCATCATACACCCACCAGTGCTCCATCAACCTCACAACCACCAGTTTCACCAACCTTTAAGAGAACAACCAGACAGGAATTTGTGGTTCCTCAGCCCAGATCTCCTACTCGGTCCCCTGTAGCAGATGAGGCTGCTTCCACAGGTGTGGATGTCAGATATGGAGGGGCTACCACTACTGTCATTGGCTTCGAAGCAGGACAGGGCAGTGGTAACATTTATAAGACCCCTACCATGCCCCATGATTCACCTCTCCCTAGAGTTAACACACTTAGAAGTGATGAGGGTAGTATGATACAACAAGAATTGATGGTTTTCTGTAGAACATTGTCAAAGAAAGTGGAGAGCTTGAAGACAAACTTAAAGCAGACTAAGCAAATATATGGTGCTACGTATACTAAGCATATCAAGAATGTGAAAAGTTGGAGAAAACAGTTAAGTCCAGCCAAGCTAGAAGAAGGGCAAGAATTGTTGTCTCATGATGATGAAGATGATTTTGGAGGATCCTTCAAAACAAGGGGAGGAAGATAGCTGAAATGATAAGATCTTGCATTTCATTGGTACATGCCATAATGCAGAGAATACACGTGGAGATATGAGTCATGATATGGAGTTTGACTTTGTCTTTGATGCTGCTAAGGAAGTTTCTACTGCTGAGAAAGATGTTAGTACTGGTGAGCAAGTTTCTACTACTGGTGCAGCAGTTACCACTGCTAGTGTTGCTGTGAGTACTGGCCTGTCCTACAAGAAATACTGAGTTTCTCCTGCTAGATGACAAAACAATGCTAGAGACAACTGAGTATATCAGGAAGAGTGTAGTCAAAGACAAAGGAAAAGGTAAAATGGATGAATCTGAAAAGGTTAAGACCAAGACAAAGTTGCAGCAAGAACAAGAAATATATGATTTTGAAGCAGCTATGAGATTGCAAGCTGAACTTGAGGAAGAAGAGAGGCAGAGGATTGCCCTGGTACATGAACCAGCTAGCTCTTTTAATGTTGAAGAATGGGAAGACATACAAGCAAGAGTTAAAGCTGATGAAGAGTTAGTTCAGTGGTTACAAGCAGAGGAAAGAGAAAAGTACACTGAAGCTGAACAAGCAAGAATGCTTACAGAGCTTATTAACTAGAGAAAGAGGTATTTTGCTGCATAAAGAGCTAAAGAAAGGAGGAACAAGCCACTCACACAGGCTCAACAAAGGACCCCTACTATATCTAATTATATCAAGAACAGGGAGGTTATACACTGCAGAAGTTGAAGGTTATTTCCTTTGATGAGATCAAGACATTTGTGTTGGGATTCTAGATTTGACGAGATAAAATAAATAAAAGAATAAAACAAAAGGACTAAAAACGTCATTAAAGAATTCTACAAGCTGGTAGAGAATATGTAGATTCTGGAAGATCTCCCCAAGAAGATAAAGATAACAGAAGATATTCTCTAAATATTTAAAAGATTTACTTGTCAAATGTTTATCTTCCTTTGATAAGTCTTGATCTCTCTCCTTGTAAAAAAGAGATCATAGACACATAGTTTTTGTATACACAGAAAAATTAGTCGACTAGTAAAGGTGTGTGTGAGTTTTCTAAGAAGATGCCTAGAGGTGATGTAGCTCCAGGATCTTTGATCCAATTAGATTTGTAACCGTTCTAGAATAACACTAGATTGGGGCTGATGGAAACGTATGGTGAAAAACCTGATTTAATAACATTGAATCATGTTCATTAAATTTCGCTGCATTGTATCTATATTCTTTTTTATTTTTGTTAATCCTAGATATAAGATCTAAACAATCTGAGCTTACAACGATTCTTTAGGTTTCCACAATTGGTATCAGAGCTTTGCTTTAAGAAAATTTGATCTAGAAGACACGGAGTTTGAATCTGCAAATAGTAATACTACTGCAAAACTTCTCATACTCAAACTAGGTGAGTATGAGATGCGGGTGATTAGAATTAAGCAGAAACTTTCAGATCCAAGACTATGCTCTATGGGAAGGTCATAAAGAATAGGTAATTCATAGTGTCTATACATAAACGGCCATAAGAGAATGGTACTATATATCAGTTACAAAGATGTATTGTGCCTGTAACTGCTGAAGGAAAAAAGACAAATAATAAAAAATGATGTGGAAGGCTAGTATCTTGCTACACATGAGCCTCTTCCCAATGAACATCAACTCACATTCAGGTCAATACCATTGATGCTAAACAATGTTTCCAGCATTGAAACAAGAAATAGAGGTAATGATGCTACCAAGAAAACACCCATAAGACACTTTTAAAGCACCAATATGAGAATTTCAGTACAACAATGCCGCTAGTCTCTTGACTCTAATCTATTGAACAGGCTATCAGAATATTGTTAGTAGACTTTCAATCTAAGGTGTAAGTTCATCGCTCAAGAAGACTTGGAAATTCATATTTTTGAGCAGCTTACCCCCTGAGTGGAACACTCATGTTGTTGTTTGGATGAATAAGCCTGAAGTTGATACAATGAGCATTGATGATCTGTACAACAACTTCAAAATTATTGAACAAAAGGTGAAGAAATCTATTGGTGCAAGTAGTGGTGCTCAAGACTTGGCCTTTATGACTGCTCCAAGCACTAGCAGCACTAATGATGGGAACAACTGCTAGTCCACAAGTTAGTACTGCTAGCCCCTTAATGTTACCCTGCTAGTCCTTAAGTTAGTAACTAGCTAGCATCAGTGATAATTAAGTGGATGCTTTACATGGTTGAGATCCTAATGTTCTAATCTTTTACATCAAGACTTAGAGCAAATTCATGAAGATGATCTTGAAGCAATGGATTTAAAGTGGCAGCTCTCTCTGCTAAGTATGAGGGCAAAGAGGTATTATCAGAAGACATGCAAGAAGATTATCATTAATGCTAATGATACTGCTGGGTATGATAAATCCAAGGTAGAGTGTTTCAACTGTCATAAGATGGGACACTTTGCTAGGGAGTGTAGAGCACCAAGAAGCAAGGAAGGTCAGTTCAGAAATCAAGACAACACCAAAAAAGCAAGGAAACAAGAAACACATCTTTAAACGGCAATTTTGCTATAGATGGTGAATGTTTAACTAGAGTGAAATGGCAGAAAACAAGTTCAGAAAAACATGCTCTAATGCAATTTTCAGACTCAGAGGTATACATGATAAAACTGCTCTAAAACTTGTTCTGAAAAACATTTGAAACCACTTAGAAATAGTGTGATGATTTGATTGTTAAACTTAATCAAACTGAATTTACAGCAACTACATATAAAAGAGGTTTAGCAACTCTAGAAGAACAACTAATCACTTATATAAAGAATGGGGTTCTCTTTAGTGAAGAATGTTGCAGTTCATAAAAGAGAAGTAGCTATTAAAGACTATGAATAAATGTTCATTAAAATGAGTTTGAAAAGGTAAGCAAGAAAAAGAGGGCATTGAATTTAAAATTGAGAAATTTGATAAGGCCTCAAAAGATTAGATCATTTGTTAGGAACGTCAGAATTAACTGACGAAGAGTAAAAAAGGGTTTAGGGTATAGATTTAGTTCCTCCACCTCATCCTTTAATTTATAATAAACCTAAAAAACTTGATCTGTCTTATTCTGGTCTTGATGAATTCAAAGAGCATGAATTCAAAGGGTATGGTCCTGAGAATAGTAAGCAAGAGTCTAACATAGTTTGTGATAAGAAATCAGATGATTCTAAGGAAAATTCTGATAACTCTTTGGTAAAAGAACAAGTATCAAAAGACACAAGTAGCTTTGTTGAGTCTTCACTTAATGTTGATAAAGAAACTATTTTTCCTGTTGATAAAAAGGTAGAGTCTGTCAAACCTAAAAATCATGAAAAACCAGTTAAAAAGTCAGTTAGGTATGCTGAGATGTATAGATCACAAACTCCTAGGGGGAATCAAAGGAATTGGAATGGACAGAAGTCCAATCAACTAGGAAGTGATTTTGTGATGTATAACAAAGCTTGCTTTATTTGTGGGAGTTTTAATCATGTACAGGCTCAGTGTAAATACCATCAAAGGGAAGGGATGGTATATGGGAATACATATAAAAGGGTGAACTACAACTATACTACCAATAGAACTCACCCTAATGCTCAAAGGAACATGGTTCCAAGAGCAGTTTTAATGAAAACTGGCCTAAAAACTTTTAATACTGCCAGGACAGTTAATACTGCTCATCCCAAATCTATAGTTTTTAGTGCTAAACCAATTTCATGTTTTTCAAAAACAGCACAATCAACTGTAAGAAGACCCTTTCAAACTAAAACAACATTAACTAACAAAAGGTTTACACATAAAGTTAATACTGCCAAGGCACAAGCAGTTAATACTGCTAGACCACAAGCAGTTAACACTGCTAGGCCAAAAACAGTTAAAACTGCTAGGCCAAATTCTGCAGTTGTTAATGCTGTTAGGGTTAATCAGGCAAATGTTGTAAAGGCCTCAGCATGTTGGGTTTGGAGACCTACCAAACCTGATAGTGCATCAATCACCTTGAAGAAACATAATTACATTGATGCACGAGGCAGATCCAAGTCAGTGATGGCTTGGGTCCCCAAAGGAATCTTAAATCCTCTAATTTTATGTGGCAGGGCAAGCCACAACAAGATGATATAGGATTTGATGACCTTGGAGCTCAAGGCCCAATGACGGGAACACAGCTTATCTCTCATATTTTAAGAAATTGATGCATATTATGATTACATTGAGGTGAGCTCATGGTGGTAGAATTTCTGGTAAAGGAACACTTAAAACTGATAGTCTTGATTTTGAAGATGTATACTTTGTCAATGAGTTAAAATTCAATCTTTTTAGCGTCTCATAGATGTGTGACAAAAAGAACTATGTCCTTTTTACTGACACTGAATGTCTTGTCTTATCTCCTAATTTTAAGTTGCTTGATGAAAGTCAGATACTTCTTAAAATTCTTAGAAAGGACAACATGTACAGTTTTAAAATGAAGAACATTGTTCCTAAAGAGACTTTAACTTGTCTTGTTGCAAATGCTACATCAGATGAATCAATACTCTGGCATAGGAGGCTTGGTCACATTAATTTTAAGAACATAAATAAGCTTGTTAAGGATAATCTGGTAAGAGGATTGCCTACAAAACATTTTGAAAATGACCAAACCTGTGTTGCTTGTCTTAAAGAAAAGCAACATAGAGCTTCTTGTAAGTCCAAAGTTCTGAATCTAATTACTAAGCCTTTGTTTATGCTACATATGGATCTGTTTGGGCTAACTTTTATGAGTAGTCTAATGCATAAGAAGTATTGCTTAGTAGTCACTGATAATTATAGCAAGTTTACATGGGTTTTCTTTTTAGCAACTAAGGATGAAACCAGTGAGATCCTTAAGAACTTTATCAAAGAAATAGAAAACCTAGTGGATAAGAAAGTAAAAATAATCAGAAGTAATAATGGAACAGAGTTTAAGAATAAAGTTATGGATGATTTTTGTAGAAAAAAAGGTATTAAGAAAGAATATAGTTTAGCCAAGACTCCTCGGCAAAATGGTGTAGCTGAGAGGAGGAATAGGACACTAATTGAGGCTGCTAAACCAATATTAATATGCTCTACGTTACCACCACATTTTGGGTCTAAAGCAATTAGTACTGCATAGCTAAGGTATAGAACTGGCTTAGGTATCAAGCCTCATAACAAACACCTTATGAACTTTATAGAGGTTTAAACCTGCTTCTAAGTTTTATAAGACCATTTGATTGCCAGGTAACTATCTTATACATTAGACAGTTTAGCAAGTTAGATGCAAAAGAAATGAAGGTATTCTTTGGAATATTCTTGAGTAGTAAAGCTTTTAGTGATATACAACACTAAAACTAGGAGGGTAGACGAAAACTTGCTATTAGGTTTTTAGAGAATACATCCCTATGATAGAAGGGAATGGTCCAAAGTGGCTTGTTTGATATTGATTCTCTAACCCAATCTATAAACTATGTACCAGGAACTGCAGGTACAATTTCTAATGAATCTGCAAAGGAGAACTTAATGCAGGTACATCTACACAGAAAGAAGAAATCAGTCAAGATTACATTGTGATGCCAATTTGGAAAGATGTTTCATACTTTGATTCACCTTCTAAGGATGTTGGTAATAATGAACCAAAATCTGTTACTGATGATCAAAAGCAGGTTGAAGATGGTCCAGATAATGAGAATGATGAAAAAGATAAGTCTGAAGATGATAGCAGTCCTAAGGAAGTTAATGCTGCTGGACAACATGTTAATACTGCCAGTCCTGAAGTTAATACTGGTCGTTTTAAACTTAATACTGTTGATCCATCAGTAAGTACTGCTAGTTCAAATGATCAAGATAGCCCTAAAGATATGTTCAAATTGGGAGCTAGTCATACACTTGAGACCACTCATGTTGAGTTCTTCAGTGATGAAGATGAACCAGAAGTTGATTTGGGGAACATCACTAATTCCTATACAGTTCTAACCACTCCCAATACAAGAATCCATAAAGATTACCCAATTAAAAATGTGATTGGTGATGTGAAGTCCTCTATTTAGACAAGAAGAATGACAAAATCTACTTCTGAACAAGGGTTTCTCAGTGCTGTATATGAACAGAAAACACATGATACCCTGAATACTTGTTTATATGCTTGTTTCTTATCACAGATTGAACCCACAAGCATTGCTAAAGCTTTATCTGATTTATCTTGGGTGGAAGCAATGTAGGAAGAACTTCCGCATTTCAAACTCTAACAGGTTTGGAAACTTGTTGATTTGCCTAATGGGAAGAGGGCCATTGGAACAAAATGGGTTATCAGAAACAAGAAAGATGAAAGAGGGATTGTGATTAAGAATAAAGCAAGGTTGGTTGCACAGGGTCATAGGCAAGAAGAAGGCATAGCCTATGAAGAAGTTTTTGCTCTTGTGACAAGAATTGAGGCAATAAGATTGTTTTTAGCCTATGCTTCTTTTATGGGTTTTCTAGTATATCAAATGGATGTGAAGAGTGCATTATTATATAGAACCATTAAGGAAGAGGTTTATGTTACTCAACCACCAGGATTTAAAGATCCTAACCATCCAGACAAAGTTTACAAGGTGGTCAAGGCACTTTATGGGTTGCATCAAGCTCTAAGAGCATGGTATGAAACCTTGGCTAACTATCTGTTAGGAAATGGGTTTAAAAGAGGGAAGATAGATCAGACATTGTTTATCAAGAAGCAAAAAGAAGATATTTTGCTTGTACAGTTTTATGTTGATGACATTATCTTTGGCTCTACAAACAAGGAGCTATGTATTGCATTTGAGAAGCTTATGAAGGATAAGTTTCAGATGAGTTCTATAGGAGAACTTACTTTCTTCATAGGATTACAGGTAACACAGAAGGAAGATGTTGATCCCACGCCTTGATCGGTTCTTTAGAATATAAAGAGTTTGTTACTTTGGAAGAATCCAAAATAACAAATATTGAGACTTTGTGAATATACCAAAGTTTATGCGGAAACTACACTTTGATACTCTAGAGAAATGTATGAATGAAACAGTAACGATTACTCATAAACAATAAACACTAAAATCACTGCTCCAATATTATAAATAATACGAGTACTCTCTAAGTACTAGGGTTACACAACCTTGAAGCAATTACAAATTCTCTCTAAGTGTATATCTTAAAGTTCTAACTATCACTACTCTAGGGATCTCCTTTTATAGAAATACAAGGAGCCCTTTACACATATATCTGCCTATCTATCTACGCATTCTTATCTTCATATCATCAGCTTTGACCATTTAGCAGTACAAACTTCTTCACTTGGCAGTATTAAGTTTCCTTGGCAGTACTAACATTATGCTGACAGTACTAACTCCTTTAGTACTGTTGGCAGTATTAAGTCACAAGAAGATTTATTCCTAACACATCACATTTTCTTTTAAGTATTACATTACTACGCGTTATCTTGTGTTGATAGAATGTCTCCCAAAAGGACGTCAACATCTGAAACACCGACCATAAATTTAGCTGCCATCCAGCAACTGATTACT
>BQNB010013494.1:42394-75440 GCA_026074375.1 Tanacetum coccineum | reverse complement strand
GTTCTTCATAAGTACTGCCAACTAGATTCCGCATAGTTGACAGTATATCAGTGTTTCATTAAGGAATAGCGATCCTACAACGATGCTGTTTACTTCCATTTGAATTAAATTTCAAATCAATCAACTACCTTATCAAGGTGAGTTTATAGCCTCGCATTTCAATCTTTTGAATGTTTTATAAACCCGCGAGGAGGATACATGCTATAAACCATGAATACAAGTATTTTTCCAACTGTATACTATCCTGATCTATTATTGCCTCAGTTTGCCTTCACTGCCAATATTTCTTAATCATGAACCATTAGTCACTTGCGAGTGAACGCGAATATTGTGGATAGATCTATTGGGGGTGACGACTCCCGTTGGTGTACCCGTACATGGGGTAACCAAACGCACTATATTTGAGAACAATGGGTAACTTTGGCAAGTTACCTTTCCACAAGGACATTTGTTCCTCACTAATACCATTGAGGTGATTTCCATGTTAATGTTTAGTTGCATGAGCTTAGGGCAATAATACTATTTTCCATGATAATTGTAAATGCATGCAATTATTACCACTTTTGATAACTTGTATTCAACCATCTTGTTTACAAATCTATGAATTTCACTCAACCGTTGTATTGATCCTTTTAACATGTTTATCTCAAATAATTGAGCAAACTATGGCACGGAGTGGCATTGGACTTTAGGACTTCCAAACTTGTTATCATTCAAACTTTATGTTTTCAATGTACTTTGGGACCTCTTTTGTAAAACTATGATATATTATGGAATGATAACTAAATTTTCCAAAACGTCTCTTTTGAGTCGTTTTCTATGATTATGACTGTGGATTCATGAAGTAATACCCCAAACTAGCTTCCGCTTCTATATGTCAAATAAGGGGGTGTTACATACTTGGTGTTCACTGAATCTTATCTTTCTTTGTATTGCCTGAAGGCTGTGATCCGCTAGCACTAGTAGACGATTTTACTCTTCTAGATGGCAACATAGGTTTGTTAGAAACTAGGTTTGATGAAGAAGCTGTTTTTATGTTTGTGTTTCTTGAGGATGTGACGGGCTCTGTGAATCTAACTCTTTTGTCCTTGTTCTTTGGGTTCACAACCACTAATTTATCACTTGAATTGTTGATGCTAGGGCAGGTTTGTCTAATTATTATAAGCAACTCCTGAATTCGTTTGGTGTACTTACAAGCAGAGTCTAAGGATTTATTTAGAGGATTCTGGGATTTTCCTTGTTCAACTACTTCCTTAAGAATCGCAGCTTGTTCCTGAGTGTGCCTAAGGTAGTCAGAGTGAGCTGTCCTATTGTTCAACAATTTAGGGGCTATTGGTTCCACATCAATATTAAGCATTTCTGGAGCAATGATGTTTTTGGTGACAACATTATCAACTAAATCTTTTCCTTTAAGTTTCCTTAATTCATTCTTGAGAGCTATAATGACCAAAACTTTTTCCTGAAGATTTGCATTTAAATTAGAGATTTCTAAAGACTTTTGATTGACTTGATTAAATAAAGCATCACATTGTTCTTTTGATCGAATACGTGTTTGTTTATTTTAGTCATAAAGTTACTTATAAGTCTGTTTCAAATGTTTATTTTCAGCAATAAGTTTTGACACCCTATGATCCAATTCAATATTTATCGTTTCAATCTCTTCTATGTCCTTCTTGACCTTATCCGCATTCATATTTCCATTTAAAGATTTAATTCTCTCTTTCAACTTCCTTATGACCGTGTCTTTTTCTTGTGATTGAGCTTTCAATTCATTTAATTCAAAGTATTGATCAAAATTGGGAGCACTTTGATTTGAAACAGAATTGTCCCTTTGAAAAATTTCCTGATTAAGTTGAGTATCAACTTCTAAAGAGATGCAATGTTTTTCAAGAGTGATGCAATGTTTTTCAAGAGTTGTATAACTTCTGAAAAGTTTATCATAAGTCTCTTTTTCAATAAAATCCTTTTTGTTGAAAAGCTCGATCTCAAGTTTGTGACACTTATTACATTCATGCACATTCACAGATAAATTCACAACAATATTCACAATATCTTGGTTAATAACTTGTTCCAAGAGTCATTCATTCTTACTTAAAACCTGATTAATTTTAACCTTAAAAGTCTTAGATTCTAAACGATGTTGTTCAACAGCCTGTTCCATTTGTATAAACACAGTTTGGACTTCAGTAAGTTCATCAAGTAGATCTTGATCGAATTTATTGAAAATTTCCTTAAGTGCTTTCACAAATGGAATAATTTCATCCCTAAAATAACCTTTTGTATGTTCAAACCCCCACGTGCCCTCAGTGATAGTTGTGGCAGTGGTTCATTCTTTAACAACCTTATCAAAGTCAGCAAGATGGTATTTAAGTTTCTTTAAACTTGTATTTACCAAGCTTACTTTAGGAAGTTCTTTTGGAACTTTGACTTTGGAGGGTGTACAAGAAGGACTAGGGTCTGTTGAATTCACAGAATTCTAAGTCTAAAAGGCTTGTTCAGTAGATAATTCAGTTTGTGGAACAAATCGTTTGTCGAAATCTTGAGACAATTTATTAAGAGCAACATAGTTAATTGGTTTAGTATTAACTTTCTTTTCTACAACCATTGGATCTTGTTGTTTCAAAATCATTTTTGAACGACTCTCTTCAGCAAGTATTAAAGTCTCTTCATAATCAGGAATATCAATCGAATAAGTATTTTGCATGACATTACCATCATACAGCTTTGGTTCCAACTGCTGAAGCTTTCTTAGATATCAAGTTTTTGATAACTATAGCTTGTTTGGATGGAACGATCATAGAAAAAACTAGGTTTTGTCTAACATATAAACAGTTTAGGCGATTGATCTTTTTTGTAAACAATATTATCAAGATGTTGGATCTTCTTTTCTAAAGCAATTTCTCTATCAATATTTCTAGATTCTTCTTTCTTAAAATCATCTTTCAGGACAGAAACTGTTTTAAGTAAAGATTCTTTTTCTCAAAATTGTTCAGAATGAGTATGTTTAAGATGATCAATCTCAGCATAATGTTTACCTGCATTAGAAAAATTATTTTGTCCAGCGTTCAATACTTTATTTTGTTCTTTATATCTTTCAAGCTCAGCAGTTAAAGCATCATTGACATTTTTATTATCTAGATTAATCTTGGTGCAATTAACTACTTGGGTTTTTAGTTGTTCAATCACAGATAATATTAGAGCATCTTGTTGTGCAGAGGAGTTAGAATTCTAAATGGCTGCCTGTTGTGATTCACGCAGATACTGAGAATAAGGAATGATATTGCTATCACTATTTATTTCAGTCTCTGTTTGGGTCACAACACTAGACTGTTCAGAAGACTGCATCACCTGCACACCTTGATTAATCATATCAGCATTATCAGGATTGGGTACCTCAGCAAGAGTATCTAAACCATAATAAGATAGATTCGCCATGAGAGCGATCTTGGCAGTGTTAAGTTCATCACAATCAGAGTCATATGTATCCAAATCATCGGTTTGGTAGGCGGCATTGTGAGAAATGACAGTTTGTGTGGCTTGAGTTTCTGGAATTCCTGGATCTGCCAAAAATGCTAGCTCTTCCTCATGTATATTTTGACCACTTGTTTGAGCTTGAACCAGCAACACTTTATCTTTGAACCATGAATCATCCCTTTTCCTTTTAGGTTTAGTATATTGTCTGGACATGTGTCCTTCTCCTTTATAGTTATAACAGACAACAGTTTGTTGTTTCCCAGAATTACTTCCACTTGTCCCTGGAGTGTAAGTCCTTAAAGTACCCGCAATAAAAGTAGTTTGTCTCCCCTGAACAGGTTGTAAGATTACTCTTCCATCAGTAATGGTGGCTTGTTGTCTTGGGTTTGATGAATTTCTCAGCTGGTTATTAGTAGTAGGAAAACGAGAAGTGACGACAGCAGTCAAGAACGACATCATATGATTTATGGCATCAATGGGATCATCACCTTTCTGGAACACTAGAACAACTAAACCAGAGTCTAGTAAGGAAAATTCAGGTTGTTGTTGTTGTTGATGAATTGTGGAAGGATATTCTAATTGAGGGATGGATAATGATGGAGAATAAGTGTTGTGGTGAACTGATGATTGATAATTGTTGGAAGGATAAGTGATTGAAGGAGGTGTTGATGATTGATTAACAGAATATTGTTGAGATTCAAAAGGTGCTCCATACTGTGAAGATAGATATGGTAAAACTTGTTGTTGATGTTGACAATTCAGGTAAGACTGCTGATGAGATTGATAAGGAGACTGTGTCATTTGGTGAGATGCAACTAAAGCGAGAAGATCGAAGTGGCGTTCATGCATTAAACGAACTTCATTTGCATGTCGTTCATGTTGTTGCAAGTGAGCATGAATCTGATCAACATTGGTAATATGCAAGTCTTTGACCAATTTAACATCAGTAACGAATTTACTCTATTCAGCAGGAAGAGTATTCAGGAACTTTGTATTGACTTGAAATTGATCAAGAGGCATCTTGTAGATGTTCACGTCATTGAGTAAAAGGGTAAATCTCAAGTAATACTTGTGTAATGATTCTCCTGACTTGTAAGTAAACTTATCAAATTCATCGTACAACTTACACTCCCGTTCTTGCTTTGTTAACGACGTTCCTTGCATAAGTAGTTGGATTTTCTCCCAAATGTCCTTTGCAACTCGATGTTGACTGACAAGTGTACAAATTTCAGGTGGAATGCGTTGTAGAATGATATTTATTGCTTTGATGTCACAATCATCTTGAATGGCTTCTGCTGGAGTAAGTTCAGTATATTCCTTTATTCTGGTTGCACCATCCACAGTAATTGTTAGCCAAACGAGTGGACCTTTTTTAACCGAAGAAAGAATCATTCTACCATGAGGTCTATTCATCATATAAAGTTCCATTATGCTTTTCCATAGTCATACAAATGTTTTTCAAGCATTGGTGGTTTATTGTCACCACCCGAGAGAAGTGACTTATCAGCAAGAGTCGTCATTTATAAATTGATGTTAAAAGATTACTGATTGATCGATTGGTGGTGGAAAGAAATTATGTTTAATTAAGTTGCCTTTTAAGTGTTGAGATAATTCTTGAAACTACACGGGATTATACAATTCTTAACAAAACCGGGAAAAACAAGTTAATGTTTCACGAGATTTTACAAGTCAAAAAAATAAACCGTATAATTTTAAAAATTGAGTTGTTCGGTATTGAGTTGTTCGGTACACACTAACTAGAGTTGTTCGGTACTGAGTTGTTCGGTACACACTAACTGGAGTTGTTCGGTACACACTACTATGGAGTTGTTCGGTACTAACTAAACTGGAGTTGTTCGGTACAAACTTCAATGGAGTTGTTCGGTACTGACCACTCTGGAGTTGTTCGGTACAAACTACGATGAAGTTGTTCGGTACTAACCACTCTGGAGTTGTTCGGTATAAACTACGATGGAGTTGTTCGGTACTAACTACTCTGGAGTTGTTCGGTACAAACTACAATGAAATTGTTCGGTAGTAGTTGTTCGATAGTAGTTGTTCGGTAGTAGTTGTTCGATAGTAGTTGTTCGGTACCAACAGTGACAAAACTCAAAATCTCAAAAACACAAAAAGACACATTTTTGATCGGTTTTTTGCAAAAAATCTTGTACAACTAGTGTTACCAACCCTATAGGAACAAGAAAAATGAAAACTTTAAGGTTTTTAAGCCGAAAATTTTAAAATCAAGATTTTGTTCTTTGTAAAGGTTTTGAACACAAAAGTAACAAAAATGATGTTTTTCTTGATTCAAAGCTTGTACACCTATATTATAAAGATACTAGATCAAATTTACCAAAGTAAATGATCCTTTAGTGTACAGTTGATGCTTCGAAAACAAAGAAAGAAAAATAAAGGACGTTTTTGCGAGTAAAACACACGAACCAAAAAGATAACACAATAACTAAACACACCACTCCATGGCTCTTGATACCAATTGTAAGATACAAGTAATATTTGAATAACTAAGCAAGAACTAGAGAAAGAAAGTGAAAGGAAGGGTGTAGTTTCTAGAGAGAGAAAGTAATAAACATGAAATGCATTAAGATAAAATGAGAAATACAACCAACCAACACCCTCTCCACACTTGGAGAGGGTATTTATACTCTTAAGGTGGCCGACCATGGGCCTTTATGGGGCTTTCCATGGGCCTTTGGACCATGTTAGATTATAGATTACACTTTGACTAACTACGGGCTTAGACCACCTAATATTGGAAGTGACCGATACTTTTCCTTGTTTCTAACAATAACATGGCAGCTTAATTAACATTTAATTTTAATCTATTCTTCTTTTTATCAAGTAACATTTATGTTGATTCTAGGTGTTTATTCATTATTTATGGCAATGATTGCATATCATTGCCATAATTTTCCATAAAACAATAAATAAATCAGATTTCATGCAGCCTTAGCGTGTTTAATTATGTGTGTAACCCATAAAACACCAAACGAGTTGACTCGTGATGCCACTGTTGGAATTTAATAAACTGTTAACCATTTAACTACCACGAGTACGCAGCGGATATGGATCAACTAAGACGCATATGATTAACACACAATTAATAAACAATTAATAAACAAAAGGGTAATAGAAATCTAACTTCTTGAAGAATCAAATGTTAACGAAACAAAGTGGATAAATTTCCACCTCTATGATTGCTCACACAACACGTCAAACAAGTACGTCACGATGCTGGTCGTTACTTCACGAATAAACAAACAAACAAACATACGAGTGTTTTGTTGCTTGACTTGAACCGATCCTATACCAATTAGAATATATGTTCGATCAGTGTAAAAGAAAACAAGGAAAACTATCTTTGCTTGTTCTTAAACTTTGCCGAATGAACCAATAAGAATGGAAAATCAATCAACAAAGTTTGACTTCACTTTTGCATGCATATAAAAGATAGCATGCAATTATGAACATAGGGATTAATATCTTTTGGTTTTGTGCCGTTCTTATTTTGTGGATCATACGAATTATTTGTGTGGGACAAGTAAATAAGAAGAGGTATGGGGTATTTATATAGCATCTCAACCTTAGTTATACATAAACTATAAAACCTTGAATATAAACTTCAAGTCTTAAGTTTATCACAACTCTTTCATCTTATTCTAAACACTCATTATTATCACTATAATTTGCATACAAATCCTTTTTTATAATCCTTCAAAATCTGCCACATTTGGGAGGAGGACAAGGGTTTCCATTTTGACATTTTAAGCCTTTTCCTTTATTTTTATTTAACGGATATTTAAAGTTAGTTAAGCGTTCAACGGAAACTAACGACCGTTTAAACATATTTCGTGAAACATATTATATATTTAATAAATATAAACGAGTTATATATATCAAATACATAATAAACGTACTCTTCGAGTCTTAACGTGTGTGCCCTCAATAAGCTCACACATTTCTAGTCGTATTAGTGCTAGTCCAACTACCATAATCCAACAGATACTATATCCATAAATGGCCCCTCGTTGCAATATTTGAGCTACAAGTTGTCCCTTACCCATTAAGAAACCAAAAGTGAAAGCATATACTTCAATCAGTGACCATTTATGCAAACAAGCAAGATTACCCGCGCGTTGCTGCGGGCGTTAATTTTTCGCGCGTTGTTGCGGGACGTTATTTTTTATTTATTTATTTATTTATTTTCGCGCGTTTTTTTTATGTTTAATAGTGTAAGTTTATTTTTTCTTGCACGTTACTGCGGGGCGTTAATTTTTCGTGCGTTGTTGCGTGTCATTAATTCTTTTTTTTCTTTAATTTTGTGCGAGTTTATTTTGTCGGTCTCATATTTAATAGTGCGGGTTTACTTTTTCAGTATCGTGTTTAGTAGTTTTTTTTTTTTTGGTCTCATGGTGTAAAATGACATTGTTTAAGTCAATTCAAAAATGTTACCGCGGGTATTTTTTATCTGAATGCATCGGTACTTTTGTAACATTTTTTTCCTCCCTATTTTGTGCCAACATTTTTTTTTATATAAAAAAACTAATTGGGTCGGCCCAAATTTTTTTTTCTTCTTTTTGAGCCAGCACTGTAGCTACAGTGCTTAAAATGAACAGTACATAGCAAAAGTCAACGGATCTCAAATGATAATATATATAATGTATATTGGTGGAACAGTTATAAGAGGCTTAGGTGTAGTAACGCCGGCAACGGCGTTGACTGGCGTTGCCCATCGGTTCGGTTTGGGTCAAACAGGAACCAGTTTCGGTCAACAAGGGCTCAAAACCGTTTTAGATAAACCCAAACCGGTTTGGACAACCGGGTTTCTTTACCGTGGTTGAGGTGAAACCGGTTTGCCGTTGGACCGGTTCGGATCCGGTAACCTTAAAACCGGTTTTGGTAGGTTTTTGTTTTTTTTAGTGATATACTATAAAACTGAAAAACCTTCACTTTATTTAATACAACCATAATATTACATAAATGAAATACAACTTTAAGGAAATAAACAAAAAGGAAATTACAACACAACCTAAAGTAAATACAACATTTAAAATACAAACACAATACTAGTAGTAACCATGTGACATAGACCCATCATGTCCATCTCCGGTTTGGTCATCTTCGGCTCCGCTGCTCATCATATAATCATGCCGTGGTTCTCCTGAAGAGCCGTCGCTACTAGCATCTAACGCAATTTCTTGATCGGTAAGTTGAGTGGCTTCATTAGTTGCAACCTCGACATTAAAGACACCTTCTTCAACGTCCTATGGGTAAGATTCAAGAGTAGATGTGTCCTTGTTTTACTCTTGCTGAGCGTCTAAGTGATCCTTCAAGCACATGCACATCTCTAAAGACTCCGGAGTTAGTCTTGTTCTTCGGATTGTCAACAACCTACCACTTGTTGAAAATGCGGATTCATAAGCTACCGAAGAAGCTTGGACACTTAATATATCCATGGCCATGCGGGATAGAACAGGAAACGATTTCCTTTGCTTTCCAAAACCCCCTACTTCAAAAGTATCAAAGTCCTTGGGATGAAGATGTGAGACAAAATCCGCTTTAGATATGCTCATACTCGGAGGACATTGGTAGGAACAGTCCCTGTGCCTTTTATGTATGTCCTATTTAAACCGTGTAGCAACGAGCATAAGGAACACGACCACCCCGATGAAGAAACCGCCCACCAACCTTGTTGATTAGTATGGTGTTAGTACCTATATTCTGTAATAATACACATTATACAAACTGAAAAGATTCCGCGAAACCAATCCAATGACCTAGATCAAAACACATCATCTTGAACTCCAATCCCTAACTTATATTCTCGATAAGATAGTCTACCCCGAAACATTAAAACATAGATTTAAAGCGGCTGACCAAGTAATTATCGATGCCATGTTTTCAAAATACTTTCCTAAGTTTTTTTCTTCATTGGTTTAACCATAACATGACAACAACCCCCCCCGCCCCCCCTCAAGTTCTAAATCAGATAATTTGCAACTAATGAAAAAAATCTGTTGAAGTACCAATGGAGATGTTGGGTAGTAAACCCCCGACAAAATAACCGTAGCATTTTGAAACACTTCAAGTAATGGGTTTAACGTTTCAATCATAACCCAATATTCCACCGGAAATTTTTTAAACCTTCTACCATTCTTATTGACCAAAATGTCATGAAAATACGCCAACGTGGTTTTCTGTTTCAAACCACTTTCGAACATTTCAAAAGTGGAGTTCCATCGTGTATCAACGTCCCAATTTGGTGAATAACAAGGTTTATCTGCATCCCTACAGATTCTCATATAGCGTTTTCGGATTTTATCACCAGATTTAAAAACATCTTTTAGCATTTGTTTGAAAGACTCTTTCATTTGATTAATTATGGGGACCTTTAAACCAGCTTGCACAACCAAGTTAATGATGTGTGCAACACAACGACTATGATAAAACCTACCCGCTGTAACACCCCCAAAATCGGGTCGCAGCGGAAAGGTAACAATGGGGTGCTACGTCAAAGTACAAAAATCAAGATATAGAAAACGACCTTAATTGGACGTTAAAAATAAGATTCATTCAATGTCATTACAAAAGATCAGAGTTTTCACGTTAGGTCTCATAGTTTTGATAAAAAAAAAAAGACATTAAGATTTTATAAGACAAAAGTTTCATTGAATTTAAGAAATCAGAATCCCTCTGTATGTTTTGTGTTTTGTAGAAAATATGTTATAAGAATTTTGATTTGAACGCAATCTATATTTTCTTTGTTTTGTACAAAATATTTTGTACTCACTCCGTCCCATATTAAGTGTCCACAATGGAATCTTTTAAGTCTTTTTTCCTCAACTTTGACCATAAATATTTTTGTTTTTGTTATATAATATTGAACGAAAATTTTACCAACGAAAAATATATTCAAAACTCTATCCGTTCATATATCTTGCATCAAGTATCATATAACATAAGAAGAAATCATTAAGGTCAAAGTTGAAGAAAAAAGACTTTGAAAAAGTCAAGTGGACACTTAATGTGGGACGGAGGGAGTACTATTCCTCATATAACAACCATGGGTACTACTATTGGTACCCCTGACCCACTGGAAAGTACCAAAAGGTACCAAGGATTTCTTTTGTACCCTCTTTTTACAGTACAACGCAGTTTTATATCAGGTTATGTTTCGTATTTTTTGACAGTTTCATACTTTTGACTTATTAAAGTTTATAATTTTTATACCGCACTTTCAGTTTCACAGTTTTATAATATAAACAAAATAAAAAAAAACGATAAAAAACACGAAAAAATATGGGGGTACCAATGGTGTTTTGGGGGGGGTACTAATAACATAAGCCAACAACCATATGTAGTAACATATAAAGTTTCAGTTTGTTTTTCTAAAAAAAACACTTATTGCCTCTTTTGTCTGCAGGAAGGAAGGGGTTACCAAAAAAATGTGTTTGTTTTTTTGCAGACATAAGTGCTAAAAAACACTTCTTACTTCTTCAATATTTCAGACATAATCTTTCACTTCTTTCCACTTCTTCAACACCACTTCTCACCACCACCACCCGATTTTTTACCTTTTTGCGTCTTCGTACGTTTTTATCAGTTTTTAAACGTTTTCTTACGTTTTCGTCCGTCTTTTTACGTTTTCGTCCCTTTTTTACGTTTTCATCCGTTTACTTGCGTTTTCGTCCGTTTTTTTTATGTTTTTGTTCGTTTTTTCGTTTTCTTACTCTTTCGTCCATTTTTTACGTTTTCGTCCGTATTTTTACGTTCTCGTTCATTTTTTATTACGCAAACGTAAAAAACAAACGAAAACGTGCAAAAACGGACGAATACGTAAGAAACGTACAAAAACGTAAAAAACAGACGAAAACGGATGAAATCAGACGAAAACGTAAAAAACATACGAAAACAGATGATATCGGACGAAAACGTAAAAATCATACGGAAACATAAAAAAACAGACGAAACGTAAAAAAAAAGCTGAAAACGGACGAAAACGTAAAAAACGTACGAAAAGGTAAAAAAAAAGGTACAAAACGTACAAAAACGGAGGAAAACGTAAAAAAACACGAAAATGTTAAATAACCGATGAAAACGTAAAAAACAGACGAATACGTAAAAAACGGTCAAAACGTTAAAAAATGGACGAAAACGTAAAAAACTGAGGAAAACGTAAAAAACGAAATGTTTTGCCACCTCTAAACACTAGTGAAAAAGATAAAGAAAAAAACGAATGAAAGAAGCACTTGAATAGTCTTTAGATGTAACTCTTCTTCTGCGGACATGGTTTACAGATAAAGTGGTATGGAAAAAACAAATGAAGCATAAAGACACTTTTCTATGATCCCAACTGTCAAAGCAAAACTATTCATCATTTTGACTTACCGTTTTGTTTGAAATTACCCGAATCTTGCATTTTCAAGTCGCAAATAATCTTTGTAGTGTCCGACTACACTGAGATTGTTACTAATAAACAGTAAATAGTTATATTTTAAACATTAATCGACATAACTAACAACAAACTAGCCATTAATGAATATTGGTTCTCAAACAAGACCATCAAGTTCATTACTCTTTTAAGTTAAAGTGGGATTTGAAGATTGAGAAATGGCTTGGGAGTTTAGGGAAGTGAGTGTCAATAAAGTAAATGGCAGCAAAAAGACTAAAACTAAGGTCGGCTATTAATTAAATGGACAAGGAATGATCTTTACGCCAAGTTATAACACCCCATGATTAAAGGTGAGTGGATGAAGTTTAGGTTCATGAGAACTTTGTCATACATTGTCTACTCAAGATTAAAAAAAACTAGTTTTTGCTACGCCGTATCTAGTAATTATTACAAATCTTTTGTATAATTATAGAATGTTAGGTTAAACAAAGTACTTAAAAGGATGTCACATTTCTATATGATGAGAAGTGATGCCTCAATGGTTTTGGACAAATAAGTTCATCAATCCTTTGAGACAAGACAATCATTTCAGTTTTCAGTCCCTTGTACTTTCCTTTGTAGTCTTTTTGAGAAATTGATGAGTTTTGAGAAGTGTTTGGAGTGAATGAAGGTGGGGTTATTATACAAAGAAGTTACTATACTTTCTTAAAAAGTTCGCCTAAGTTACTAAACTTTCATTTTATTCACTTAGGTTACTAAACTTATGAAACATGACATTTGGGGTTACTCAACTTTGCAAAAATATACGTAAACATCATTGAACTTGTAAAAACATGACATTTATGTTACTTAACTTACCTAAAAATATACGTCCGGGTTGCTTGGATTAACATTGAAATTATGGGGGTGAATGTTTATCAAAATTTCAGTAACCTAAGTGAACAAAATGAAAGTTGAGTAACTTAGGCGAACTTTTTGGGAAAGTATAGTAACTTCTTTGTCTATTAACCCAATGAAGGTGTGTAGGGTTTAGGTTTGTTGGAGGAGGTATTTGATGAAGGATACGAGGGAGTAGAGGTTTTGTTTGAAAGACAATCCTTTTGAAAGTGACCAAGTTTCCCACAAGCGAAACACGTCTCTTTAGATTTGTCCATGGGTTTCCTAGCTGACCCCACCCTCCCAGACCGTTTGTAGAACCTCTTCTGATTTGCAAGCAGAGCTCTTTCATGATACTTAGCATTCAGATCTGCCATGAATTCATTGTTGGTTTTGTTGTCTTCTTCAACATCTGAGTCACTGTCCTAAAAATAATTGTTAGAAATCAAGGCTTTTGAGCTTGAGGTTTGAATGGAAAATCTTTGTGTTTCAGACGTATAGATATCATGAATCAGACCTTCCTCATAATGATATTTTCCATAGAGAGCATCCAGACTATCATTTTTGATAGAGTTGTTGGCTCTTTGGGTTTGATTCATACTCAGCCATTTTCTTGGCAGGCTGTTAACAAACGTGGCATTGACCTCAGATTGAGAAATGATCACCCCATTATTTTCGAGGTCATTTAATAAACATTTTAGTCGAGTATAAGTACCATTGACCTTCTCACCTTCAAGTGCCTTAAAAGCATTAAACTTAAGCCTCAAGGCAGCAATTTTGGTGTCTCTAGTGTCAGATGGTCCTTCATAGGCCAAGCAAAGTTTAATCCACATTTCTTTTTCAGTTTTATATTTTATGAAAGATTTCATAACATCATTTGGTAAACACCCAATAATTATGCTTTTTAATCTTTTATCTTGGTTAGCAAGACGACTTTCAGCGTTTGACCATTGATTTTGACGTTTTGGCAATGGATTAGCAGGAGTGGACAAGTTTGACATTGGAACAAATGGTCCATCTTCTAAAGTTGTTATTAGATAAGGTTCAAGGCCATCAAGAAATACCAAAAACCTTATTTTCCAACTTGTGAAGTCATCTTTATCAAATGTAGGAACATTTGTGATATGAGATCCTCCTCTAGAATCAAGAAGTTGAGGAAGAAGAAGATCATCATCAACACTTCGAGATACATTGATTGTAGGTGAAGCGTTCATGGTCTCAGTATTAGGCATCGTGTCAACCCTATTAACATTAGGGCTACTTGGATTGCTAGAACTGGTTCCAAATGGTGGTGGTGGGATAGGTGGTATGATTCCAGACATGATTAGATCTTGATTTGTTTAAAACAAATAGCAGTTTCTAAAATGTTTTAAAATCAACACTGCTCTGATACCAATTGAAAGTCCCAATTCAATGTCTATTATGGAACGTAACACTTATCACAATAATCAAATAACACAAGTAATAACTTTTCAATCGTGTAATGCTTTATTGATAAGAATCAAAGTATTACAATGTGCTATGGATCGCACAAGTTGAATGACAATGTAAGATTACCCTTTGAACAAGTAAACTTGATAGAGTATCAAGTTTACAAGCGAACTTATATAGACCAGCTGAGTGGATCAGAGGTCTACCTTGTAAGTTCGACAAAGGAGTAAATGCCTATGATAAATACAACAATGAAAACGATAACATTTACTCCTTACAACATTCTCTATTTATACTAATACGATGTTGCGTCCTTAGTCGGGGTAGTTGCAACGTGTCAAGATTCTAGTGGAGGACGTACGAGGCATTTAATGCACGTCGAATCTTGGAAACTACCCACCCATACTTTACTGAGCAATCTGCCAAGTGTTCACTACTTTTATCAACTTCGTACTTGGTACAGACAACTCAAATCATCTTTTGTCGCGCCTTTAGGTGATATTGAGTTTCCCGCCAATACAACAGAGAACACTTTAAGCTCAACTTGTTCTTCCTCAAAGGGTAATAGGAAAGTCAGAGTATTGCCACCTTTGACTCACCTTAGAACCTCAGCGTATTCCTTCTACATACAAGCTGGTATCCATCTCTGCTGACGAGTATGTCTTCAAGTAATCTTCGACTTCCTTGATGATGTCTTTTACTCGAATACGTCTGATGTTGCTCTCTGAGGCTTTGCACTCAGAGAGTCCTTTCATTACCTCTGAGTCCACTACTCAGAGGTTCTTTTATTACCTCTGAGTCCACCACTCAGATGTTCTTCAATACTTAGCCTAATTTCTATTTAAATCTAGAAGCTGATTACTGGGCACTGAATCGGCCCAACAATCTCCCCCTATTTGAATATAAATTAAGCTAAGGTAATAATTATTGTAAGTGAGTACACAGCTTCTTCTTACACATAATTAACATAAGGATGAACAAAAGAAACTTAATTTATTTTATTACATTTTAGCCCAAATTATCTAGATTCTTTTCTACAGTCTCCCTAGCCTTTATACAATCACTTCTAGCCTCTATCACATAGATCATTTTTCTAAACATCTCATCAACAATCTCTGAGTCAACTTTGATTTGGTTCTGAATACGAATTAGCTGAACAGTAGGAGTCAGATGAAACTCACTTTCTATTTGAAAGACTATATCCGTATTCCTGTTCATGTAGAAGATTCCTGACTCAGGTTTATTTGTAACACCCCCGAAATCAGGTCGCAGCGGAAAGGTAACAATGGGGTGCTACGTCAAAGTACAAAAATCAAGATATAGAAAACGACCTTAAATGGACGTTAAAAATAAGATTCATTCAATGTCATTACAAAAGATCAGAGTTTTCACGTTAGGTCCCATAGTTTTGATAAAAAGACATTAAGATTTTATAAGACAAAAGTTTCATTGAATTTAAGAAATCAGAATCCCTCTAATAGATATCCGTCACGGCTCCCATCCAAGCTTATGCCTCAGCACCTGAGATTAAAACATGCTAAAACGTCAACAAAATTGTTGAGTGAATTCATAGGTTTATCAGGAAATAGCGTGGACCACAAGATCGAAGTAATAGTAGACTATGAAACACATTCAATAGTCTAAAACATGTATTATTGCCCTAAGCTCATGACACCGAACCTTAACGTAATAAACTGTAATCAAACCAGTACTCGAGGTTTGTGCCCCAACACGGATACAGATGTTACAAAAACATCCTACGAATTTTCTCAATACAGATGTTGCCAAACATCCTACGAATTTTCTTCAAATGTTAAATGCGTCAATGGTCAACTAGAAACCACAGCCCAGACGGGGATGGTCAGTCCCGATAGATCTATCCATAACACTAGCGTATACCCAGCAGGTATTTAACGGTTCATGATAAAAGGGGACTTAAATGGCAATACGGTAACTTAGGCAATAATGTAATCAGGAAATAGCATACAATTTTGAAAACACTTGTGTCCAAAGAAATCAAGCATGTAATCTCCCCCGTATTTAATAAAGTAAGTAGTAGAAAAGGGGCTACGAACTCACCTCGAGTAAATGGTAATCAACAAGTATTCACAATAGAAAATGCGTCACGCTTACGGTCGAATGCAACCTAATACAATATAGGTCGTATAAGTACTAAACAATTTGATTATTTATAGGTCGTATAGCTCATCATACTATCGTTCGGGCTATCATTATTCTAATTTAATTAAACTAACAAAATTAAGCTAAGAGATCTAAAAGATATAATAAACGAATATGCTTGTCAAGTGAGGTGCTAGGATCCTTAAGTGTGAAGTAAGTTAATATCGATGAATCAACACCTGTCTAAATAATTATCTTCTCACAATGTTGGTTTATTTTGAAAATAATTTTCTATCAAGATGTCAATTACTAAATTAATGCCTAATTATTCTTACGCCTTTTGCTCGCTCGAATAACCAAAACACTAACCTAAATAATCCGAAATTATTAATCAATAATCACTTTGTATTTTCACACTTAATTCACCGCGCACTACTCACTTAACAAGCATAGATAAATATACTCACTAAGCATGACAACTAAGCTAGCAATAATCAAGTTAACAAACATAAACATTTTTAAGCTAATTAATAAACTACTCCTAAAAATTGAAATAAGAAAGAAAGTAGAACCCGTTTAAAGAAAAATAGAGACGAATTTAAACCACCCAATCTTAAAAACTTAATTAAAATCTGAAGTTTATAACTTTATTAGTTTCTAAATAACTAATTAGCTAGTAAAGTTTTGAGCTTTATTCACTAATTAGCTAAGTAAAATCTTAAAAAGCTTAAAACTTTAGTAGTAAAATAAGTTAATAAGACTCATAAGCTCCTCGCCTAAGTGTTGGATCGATTTCATTAACTTTAAAACAAACAAAGTTAATGTGCACAATATAACAATAAGTTGTTAAGTCGAAATAAGCTGGATCTAGAAGTAAATGAAACTAATTTATAAAAAACTATAAGAATTAGTAAAATAATCTATTTTAAAAGGTTGAAATAAACTAGATCTACTTTTAATAATTAAACTAAGACATGAAATAAGCTAAAGAGATAAGCCATTCGAAAATAAGTGGTAATAAGCTTTAATAAGCCAAGACATAAGCCTCTCTAACAACCCTTTAATATTTCGAATGTCTTAGGAGATAATAAGCTAAAGTGAAAACTTTTTAAATAAGCTAAAAGGAAAATAAGCTAAAGTAAAAAAGCTAAATGAACAAGTTTTGAATTTAGTCTTCGAAAATAAGCTGACATAAGTTGGGCAATAAGCCACTTCCAGGCCGAAGCTTATCCTATTGGAAAACTAAGAAAAGGAAAACAAGCTACAAAGAAATAAGCTAAGTCATTATCTACTCGAATAAGCTATTTGAAGCAATAAGACAAACGAAATAAGAAGAAAAGTAGCTCTCGAAGAAGAAGGTGTCAAAAGCTTATAAATAAGCTGAGTGAAAATCACTCGTCGCACCTTTTTATTATCCGAATCGAGCTAAAAGAAAAACAAATAAGCTAGAAACAAGTATTTAAGTAACACCAACCTTTAAAACCATCTTTATTTAAAAAGCAAAGAGTACAAAATAAGCTGGAACAATAAGCTTTTACAAAAATGCTAAATCTAAAAATAAGCTACAAACACTACCTACACTACTTTTCGTTGGGTCAAAAGAAAAAAAAAGAAAACAACAAGAAAAGAAAGAAAGATATGAATTGTGTTGAGTGTGTATACATTTATAGCCCAATCATGGGGGCATTCTTGTCATTTCCTTGTGTTGCCAGTAGTATTAAACAAACCACAGCCAACCAATCATTGCTTGGGATCAACGCCAGCATTGGCAATTAATGCATTTATGACCTCAGGATCACGTGCTTGCCACGAGGCATGTTTCTATTGGACAGGTGTTCTCGGGTGGGGTCCATGTCGGGTGACGTGGCCTCATCTAAAAAAGAAACAGAAGTGGAGGCTACTAGACCAGGTGTGCTCAGGTGGGGTCTATGCCGGATGATGTGGCCTCATCTAAAAAAATAGAAGTGGAGCAGCAGGGTTCAAACCCAGGACCTCATGTAATCAAACATACCACAAACACACATAACCACCTTTGCTAGGCCTCTTTTGTTGAAATATAATGCAATTCGAACCCTTTTATCCATTTTTAATTGGGTTGACCTTGTTTATTATTACAGTATTACTAGTAAACTTTGGTCGGCCCGTTCAAGGTGAACGAGTCGAGTATTAGAGTGGGGCCGGGTTCGCTGGACTCGTAATTTTGTGCTCTTTCCAATGGAGTGTTCGGGAAATATTTCTGATCTAGTTTGAACCTCGATAAACGTGAAAACGTTGTCGAAACTCGCCTGGAAATCATCGTTTTAGCTTTGTTTTCAAACCCTTGTACCTGTAAATAATAACACAAAACAAACATATTTGCAATATAATTTAACATATTTTATGGTTATTAGTCTATTTTAGTGTGTTTTCCGGGGTACAAATGATGTGTGTTTAAGCACACATCAAATTCCTTCACACTAAGCCATTGTTGATCCCACACGCAATGTTTATAAAACACGCCAAGAAAGAAATAATTTTACCCCCCTTAACTTATAACCCCTCACGTCAAAAAAGAACAGAAAAGGTCAATCAAGAGAGAATAAAAATAATTTGTTTCGAAAGCGGCCCGTTTTAACCACTTTCATTAATTGATAAAAACTAAGATAAAATTTTAATAAAATTATTTAAAAGGTTTAAAGAATGGGAGTTTGTCATTCTCGATTTTCACAATCCTCAAACCAAGCTTAAAACGAAATCACAATTAAATATAAAATTAGATGTTAACACTACTCATAAATGCTAATTGTGTAAATGCAGCTACTTTTCGCTCTCTTATTCCTAATTCATCTACGAGTTTTATTCGGAAAATATAATGTGAATTAAGATCACTTATTTCAATAGATTAATGTCTTATTATTATAAAGGAGACCGTTTTAAACCATAATTAGTTTAAAATCCTTTCTTAAAGAGACGATTTGCTGAGAATAAGGTCCACATTAAGTTTCTAATTTCGCATGATTTAGGGGTTATCCTTTTTATTTCGTCCGAAACAACTCAACTATGAGTCTAGAGATTGAGGCTTTATTTAGATAAACCTGGAGTCGAAATTTGGCTTTATTATCATTATTAGCACATCAATATTAGCCCTCGGTCTTTTAAACAACTGCAACATCGGAAGCGAACCGACAAGAAACAGTAGTCTTATTTCGACCTTGGAAAATTCCTTGACCTTTTTGAAGGCTAAGTCAACGGGAGCAAACCGTCACAAAACAGCAAAATTTTATCGGTCTCGGGTCATTAATATTATTACCTCCACCCTTTAAATGTCTGCAACATCGGGAGCGAACCGACAGGAAATAGTCATCTTATTTCGGCTTTGGTTTATCACACATATATTATTAGAGCCAAATTTCGAGTCATGTGGTCTTTTAACTACCTAGACAACGGGAGTGAACCGTCAAGAATCGATAGCCTATTTTCCCACAACACTAACAAAACCTCGATGTGTACCTTACTTTCATCATAAAGAATCTCTACGAAGAGATTAAAACTAAGAATCATAAAAACCAAATCAAGTTTATTTATTGAAAATTATTTTATTCTTTTATAGTTTATTAAGCTGATGGGAGCAAAAAGCAACAATTAACCTCTTATGAGCTCTAAAGAGATCCAACTACTCCACGCTTAGCATCTAACCTATATTTAACTATATCATTTTTCGTTCTTTGCAAAAAATTTAAGTTCGCAAACGCTTAGTCTCGAAAGCTAAGGGGAAAGCTAGAGTTCAATACTCGGTCAAGTAAAAAATCTCCCTAATTCTAGCCTACGAGCCTACTTATTATGACATATTTTTATAACTCTTTTTTATATATATAAAATAAAATAATATATTGGTCAAAACGGGGTTGTGAGGGACACAGACAGGCATAGGTATGATCATTTCGATAGAAATCTCCCCCACACTTAGAACTGAACATTAGCCTCAATGTTCAAAAACATCGGGTTTTACCCCCACACTTAGGAACGAAAAAGGCAAATGCAAAAAAAATTCAAGTGTGATAGGGGAAACAATATATATATGATCAGGATAGAGGATTTCCCTAGATATAACCATGAGAATGATCGGAGACCGAGTGATTGGAGGATTGAAAACAAGCATAGAGGTCTTCACGATCATAGGGAAATCTGCAAGCAAAACAGGAACCCACAAAACACAAACTGAAGAGATGCACTCCCCCACACTTATTCATTAATACTACTAAACTACTTAATATTACTACTACTAATAGGATAAACACGGGTTGCCTCCCGAGAAGCGCTTGTTTATTAACGAGTCACTAGCTTGACTCGCCTCGAATTTCTTTGTCCTTGGGGTGAAAACTGACGGAAGATACGCTCTTCAAAGAAGTTTCACTCAAAATATGACGTTTATCGATCTTGAAATTATCACTCAGTGGATGTGGAGTTTTTCTTGTAAAAGAGAGAACTCCATCGATAAGGAGGATCCCAGGATCGAAAACTTTGTCTTCATTTCCGGAAGGAAATGATAGATAAGTTTCGATCTCAAAAGGATCAGTCAGGAAAAGAGAATTACTAACGAATGAGATAGTAGAAAAATCATCCAATGGAAGAATATGAAATCTCTGAGATTGGACAATAATGAATATTTCAGGATAAAAAAATTTGTCTTTATTTTCGGAAGGAAATGAGACTAAAAGATCGATCTCAGAAAATTCTTCAGAAAAAGTTGAGTCACAATCGGATAGGAGGAGAGGAAAATCATTAAGCTCATTAATTGTAATATCCTTAGTTGATGTATCAAATATATTTTCCTTCAAAAGTCTAGTCAACTCTCCTGGATCGTCCTCAAGATCAAAGTAAAAATGATGATACTCCGGTGGAGATATGACGTGAGCGAGTTCATCGGCGAACTCCTTATGATAAAAATCACTCCTATCGGCAGGAGGAAGCTGATCAATCGAAAGATCAAAATGAAACGATTCATATTCAAGAAGAGAAAGATCATAATGAGAAGTGGTACTACCACTTCTCTTCTCTTCGATATCAAAGCAAAATGTTTCATAATCAGGTAGAGAATCTTCAGAATGAGAAAGAAGGGTGTCAGTCTCCTCCAAGAGAGAGTCACTATCCCCGAAGGGAGTAGGAAGTGGGGAGAGAGACTCGACTATAGAATCAGAAGAGGGAGTGGGATTGCCACTCAAAGAATGAACCGGTTTATGAATATCTAACACTTTAGAATGTTCATCCTCATCACTCTCATAAGAGTCTGAATAATAAATGGTGTTAGGATGACCTGGTCCTGGTTGATGTTGAACACTTTGAATAGTGTATGCAATTTACTTTCCAAGGACCTCAATTTGTGCACTCAACGAGGAAGTAGTCTTAGAATAATGAGCACTCACACCAGTTGTAGTGTCATAATACACTTCGGCGTCCCACTGAAAATGATGTTGTGACATATTCTCGATCAAATCATATGCCTCTTGAGGAGTCTTTCGTAGGATATTGCCGCCAGCAGCCACCATGATTTTGTCCTGATCAACCATCGTGATTCCATGATAAAATGTAAAGATTTGATCAATAAGCCAAATTATATGATCAGGACATTTTCGTAAACATGATTTGAATCTTTCCCAAGCTTCAAATACTGACTCCATGGGCAATTGCCGAAAATTCAGAATGTCTTTCATAAGCTGCAACGCTCTAGAATATGGGTATTATTTTGAAAGAAACTTGAGGATCATCTATTTCCATGTGTGAATAGAATGAGTTTTAAGATGATAAAACCAAGATTCAGCTTCGTGGGTTAAAGAGAATGGGAAAAGATTCAGACTAATGCTGTCTTGAGAAACTCTATTTTGCTTCATGAACTGAGTGATAGATAAGTACTTATTTAAGTGCTCGTTTGCATCTTCATCTCGAAATCCATGGAATTGGCAATTCTGTCGAAGCAGTCGAACCATGTGATTTTTTAGTACAAAATATTTTTGATATTTTTAATATAATATATAAATATAGAATATAGAAATATTTTTGGTTTTTATTTTTATTATATTTTTGTATTTTTATAATTTTAAAAACGAAAATAAACTTTTAAAAGAGAAATGATCATCAAGGCACTAACTCGAAACACAACATAAAAATCGTACAACTCTCTCCGGCAACGGCGCCAAAAACTGATTCGTGTCGAAACACTGGTCAAGTAATAGTATAAGTATTTCCCTTTAGATGTAAAAATCACGTGAGGACAAGTGATAATTAATCTTTCGGGTGTCGTATCTACTGCGAGAGATGAATTTGAGATTCACGTTAATGTTGCTCGTTTGATGCTTGATTATCTTTTGTTTGGTTTTTGATTTTAAACTAATTTTAATAATAAAGATACTAAAAATTATTCTAATTTAATTGAACTAACAAAATTAAGCTAAGAGATCTAAAAAATATAATAAATGAATATGCTTGTCAAGTGAGGTGTTAGGATCATTAAGTGTGAAGTAAGTTAATATCGATGAATCAACACCTGTCTAAATAATTTTCTTCTCACAACGTTGGTTTATTTTGAAAATAATTTTCTATCAAAATGTTAATTACTAAATTAATGCCTAATTATTAATACGGATTTTGCCTGCTCGAATAACCAAAACACTAACCTAAATAATCCGAAATTATTAATCAATAATCACTTTTTATTTTCACACTTAATTCACCACGCACTACTCACTTAACAAGCATAGATAAATCTACTCACTAAGCATGACAACTAAGCTAGCAATAATCAAGTTAACAAGCATAAACATTTTTAAGCTAATTAATAAACTAATCCTAAAAATTGAAATAGGAAAGAAAGTAGAACTCGTTTGAAGAAAATGGAGACGAATTTAAACCACCCGATCTTAAAAACTTAATTAAACTCTAAAGTTTATAACTTTATTAGTTTCTACATAACTAATTAGCTAGTAAAGTTTTAAGCCTTATTCACTAATTAGCTAAGTAAAATCTTAAAAAGCTTAAAACTTTAGTAGTAAAATAAGCTAATAAGACCCATAAGCTCCTCGCCTAAGTGTTAGATCGATTTCATCAACTTTAAAACAAACAAAGTTAAAGTGCACAATATGACAATAAGCTGTTAAGTCGAAATAAGCTAGATCTACAAGTAAATGAAACTAATTTATAAAAAACTATAAGAATTAGTAAAATAATCTATTTAAAAAGGTTGAAATAAGCTAGATCTACTTTTAATAATTAAACTAAGACATGAAATAAGCTAAAGAGACATGCCACTCGAAAATAAGTGGTAATAAGCTTTAATATGCCGAGACATAAGCCTCTCCAACAACACTTTAATCGAATGTCTTAGGAGATAATAAGCTAAAGTGAAAACTTTTTAAATAAGCTAAAAGGAAAATAAGCTAAAGTAAAAAAGCTAAATGAACAAGTTTTGATCTTAGTCTTCGAGAATAAGATGACATAAGTTGGGCAATAAGCCACTTCCAAACCGAAGCTTATCCTATTGGAAAACTAAGAAAAGAAAAAGAAGCTACAAAGAAATAAGCTAAGTCATTATCTACTCGAATAAGCTATTTGAAGCAATAATACAAACGAAATAAAAAGAAAAGTAACTCTCGAAGTAGAAGGTGTTAAAAGCTTATAAATAAGATGAGTGAAAAGCACTCGTCGCACCTTTTTATTATCCAAATCGAGCTAAAAGAAAAACAAATAAGCTATAAGAAATAAGCTAGAAACAAGTATTTAAGTAACACCAACCTTTAAAACCATCTTTATTAATAAGCAAAGAGTACAAAATAAGGTGGAACAATAAGCTTGATAAGCTTTTACAAAAATGCTAAGTCTAAAAATAAGCTACAAACACTACTTTTCGCTGCGTCAAAAGAAAAAAAAGAAAACAACAGAAAAAGAAAGAAATATATGAATTGTGTTGAGTGTGGATACATTTATAGCCCAATCATGGGGGCACTCTTGTCATTTCCTTGTGTTGCCAGCAGTATTAAACAAACCACAGCCAACCAATCATTGCTTAGGATCAACGCCGGCCAATGATTTCCAGTCATTGGCAATTAATGCCATTTATGACCTCGGGATCACGTGCTTACCACGAGGCATGTTTCTACTGGACTAGGTGTGCTCAGGTGGGGTCCATGTCGGGTGACGTGGCCTCATATAAAAAAGAAATAGAAGTGGAGCAGCAGTGATCGAACCCGAGACCTCATGGAATCAAACACACCACAAACGCACATAACCACCTTTACTATGCCTCTTTTATTGAAAGATAATGCAACTAGAACCCTTTTATCCATTTTTAATTGGGCTGGCCTTGTTTATTTTTACTAGTAAACTTTGGTCGGCCCGTTCAAGGTGAACGAGTCGAGTCTTGGAGTAGGGCCGGGTTTGTTGGACTCATAATTTCGTGCTCTTTCCAATGAAGTGTTCGGGGAATATTTCTGATCCCGTTTGAACCTTGATAAATGTAAAAACGTTATCGAAACTCGCCCGAAAATCACCGTTTTAGCTTTGTTTTCAAACCCTTGTACCTGCAAGACATAATAACACAAACCAAACATTTTACAATATAATTTAACATATTTTATGGTTATTAGTCTATTTTATTGTGTTTTCCAGGGTACAAATGATGTGTGTTTAAGCACACATCATGTAGTAATGTAATGGTTTAGGTTTTATGTGTGTAATGTTAGGATCTTTTGTTAATGTATAACACTATGAATGTTTGTAATGTTAACTTTTATGTTTAAGCAAATGGTTAAGTGCAAGCAAATGGGTAAGTTTGGTTGCTGCAAGTACAAGCAAATGCGTAAGCAAGCTGCAAATGCAAGTTGTAAATGCAAGAAGCAAATACAAGCTGCAAGTGCAAGCAAATGGGTAAGTTTGGTTGTTGCACGTGCAAGCAAATGTGTAAGCAACCTGCAAATGCAAGGTGTAATTGCAAGATGTAAATGCAAGTTGCAAGCTGCAAGTGCAAGCAAATGGGTAAGTTTGGTTGCTGCAAGTGCAAGAAAATGGGTAAGCAACCTGCAAATGCAAGCTGCAAATGCAAGCTACATTTGCAAGATGCAAATCCAAGCTGCAAATGCAAGCTGCGATTACAAGATGCAAATGCAAGCTGCAAATGCAAGCTACAATTGCAAGATGCAAGATGAAAGCTGCAAATGCTTTCCTGCAAGATGCAAATGCAAATGCAAACGCAAGCTGCAAATTGCAAGATGCAAATGCAAGATGTAAATGCAAGCTGTAAATGAAAGCTGCAATTGGAAGATGCAAATGCAAGATGCAAGCTGAAAGCTGCAAATGCTTACCTACAAGATGCAAATGCAAGCTGAAAATTGCAAGATGAAAATGTTGTAAATGCTTGCTTGCAACCTGCAAATGCTTGCTTGCGAATTGGAAGCTGCAAATGCAAGCCGTAAATTACAACCTGCAAATGCTTGCTTGCAAATTGCAAGCTGTAAATTGCAACCTATATATGCTTGCTTGCAAATGCAAGCTAATTGCAACCTGCAAATGTCTGCTTGCAAATGCAAGCTGCAATTAACACACAAACCAAACACTCCAATAACATCACAAACAGCAAATGGAATTAACACACATTCTTTAGATCCAAACACTACATTAACATCATTACTTCAGTAACCATTACATAAGGTTTTAACAAGTACATAATCACCATTACATAAGTTAACATGCATATTTCAATCCTAAACAAAACACAAACAAAGCTAACATCTAATACATGTAGACCTATTCACTAGATATGTAGACCTGGTTGTATCATGTGCCAAAAAAACCTTAGACATACCAGACTGAATCAGATAACAACGTACCTTAGCAAAGAGTGTCACGTTTGTCACATCAACCAACCCATTCTGCTGCTGTATCCCTGCAACACCCAAATGTTTGGCGACTTTACTCTATATACATTGTTGTGTAGACCTCTGATCACAAGAATCAAGAACATTACCCGTCTTGATCTTCCACCCAGTCTGATATTCCTTTTCCTGCTCCTTTACCAAGCAGTCTGTGTTTGTCTTCCTTCCAGGTTGCTTGTCCTACAACCATCTTTGAGCCACTGCAGTATCATCATTACTAACCTGAAAAACCTCAACCTCACGATCCCATTGAGCTCCTTACGGTTCCACCTCAAACCAAACACGTTTTTCATCATGTACTCCGTGGACTCATGTTTCAACACTAGGACCAAGTTGTTTGAATCCAACTTGTTTTGAACCTCCATGCTTTTGTACAATATTCCCATCGAGCTTTTCGATGTTTAACCTAGTACTCATACTAACCATTCTTTTAACCCTTTGCTAACCGTTTAACCTTTTGTGAATTTACCTACACAAAACACGATCTAGCAAAGTAACCTGTTTGTAAAAAAAAACCTTGCGTTATCGATATAACCCTAAGAATAAACATTCTTAGATATCGATCAAACCAAGAAACCTTTCAAAAAACAAAACCCCTTCTTAAATAAATATCGATTAAACCTTCGAAATCAAGCCATCAAATCAAATCGACAACCCTTGATTAAAGAAAGTACCCGACGCATTTTGAAGTAACCCTTGTCGTACTTTTATTTTTGCAAAACAATTTCTTGTAACCTAAGAAACCTTGCAACCTCGACAAATCTTGGACTTATTCTCCGACCCTTTGTTTATTCTGTTAACCTTGTGATATAAACCTCACAACATCGAATCAAACAAAGTACCTTGTGCAATAACTCCCTTAAGTCTTCTACACCTTATCGCGGACCCAAACAATCGAAGAACTCAAGAAACCCTTTACTCTCGATACCCACCTGCTGCAACCTTGTCGTTCACGAACCTGAACGTCAAGAAATTTGTTTTCAAGAACTTGGTAGCCCAAACAGAATAAAACCCTCCTGTTCCTTCTAGAAAAACAGAACAATAAAGACCTCTTCTTGATCGATCCTAGTTAACCAGAGAACCCGTGAACCTGAGCTCTGATACCAGTTGTAAGATTCAATCAGCCTACAACCTGGTTACTAGTGTGGTATAAATCCGATCTTGCAGGCGAACACAACCTAGTAGATTATGTATGACAGAAGAATGAAAAGATGCACAAGAATATAACCCTCAATATTATACGTTTATTAAGTAAGAAAATAATAAAGTACAAAACCCCTCCCCCTCACCTCCTTTATAAAGATGAGAAGGGAGAACAAACAGGTTGGAAAGAATAAAGTACACAACATTTTCCCCTCACCTCCTTTTATAGAGTTGATGGGGGAGGATGGGCTTAGGCCGTAAAGAAATCCAACAACTCTAATATGGCTATAATTAGAGCCAACTTTACGCTAATCCCCCAAACCTATTGACTAAAGTGAATACTATATCTAACATTTCATATTCAGAGGCGGAGTCAGAAAGTTTGGCTCGATAAGGCACACTTTGATATTTTTTAAGCTATACTACAAAATGATTCTTAGGGAAGGCAAATTACCAAAAAATGGGGATATTTTTAAAAATTTACACTACAATTTTTTTTCGCTAGGAGGACACCTGCCCCTTTGCCTCCGCCCATGTTCATATTCATAGAAAGAAAGTCATCCTTAAATTCATTAGTTAAGTTAAATTTCCACAGTTGAATCTTCATCCATCCATCTTCCCTTTGTTTTGGAACCCGAGTGAAATCATGAATATTAAATTGACTTGGGGTTATAAGATAAAGAGAGAATTACATAAATCGTCCTTGTGGTTTGCCGGGTCTAACAATTTGGTCCCTGTGTTTTTTTTCATCGAGTTTGGTCATTGTGGTTTTGATCCATTACGAATTTGGTCCTTTGACCAACATTTCTGTTAGTTTGACCGTTAACTTGAAGGGTATTTTCGTCTTTTTATATATTTATTACGGAGTATTATTATTTGAGGAAGTTGCAAAAATCGTCCCTGTGGTTTTCATATATTTATTATTTTTTTAGGAAAAAAAGAATTTTCAAAATTATTTTATTTTTCGATTTTTTTTGAAAATTTTTATAACACGTTTTTATACACATGTTTTTATACACGTTATTATACACACTTTTTATACACACGTTTTTATACACATTATTATACACATGTTTTTATACACTTTTTATACACACGTTTTTATATACACGTTTTATATTTTATATACGTTTTTTACACGTTATTATACACACGTTTTTATACACATTATTATACACGTTTTTATACACGTTATGTGTGTATAATAACGTGTATAAAAATGTGTATAGAAACGTGTGTAAAAATATGTATAAAAAAGTGTATAATAACCATGTCTAAAAATGTGTGTATAAAAACGTTTGTAAAAATATGTGTATATAATAACGTGTATAAAAATGTGTATAAAAACGTGTGTAAAAATATGTGTATAAAACGTGTATATAATAACGTGTATTAGAATGTGTATAATAACGTGTGTATAATATTGTGTACAAAAATGTATATATAAAAACGTGTATAAAAATTTTCGACAAATAAAAATTCGAAAAATAAAAAAAATTTGAAAAAAAAAAAATAAATATATGAAAACCACAAGGACGATTTTTGCAACTTCATCAAATAATAATACTAATAAATATATGAAAAGACGAAAATACCCTTCAAGTTAATGGTCAAACTAACGGAAATGTTGGTCAAGGGACCAACCCGTAATGGGTCAAAACCACAAGGACCAACCCTTTGAAAAAAAAGCACATGGACCAAATCTGTTAGACCTGACAAACCACAAGGACGATTTACGTAATTCTCTAAGATAAATAAAAAATTTTGCCTCTTCGTTTTCTTCACAGAGTAAATCTCGTACTCTCAACGGATTATGCAGCCCCCCCTGATATTGTTCTGAAATCTTGAACATAAGGTAACACGCGTATTGTGTATCCAGTGACAACATTTGACTTCTGAACGTGCAGTCGATATAAAATACTCGTGGCAAAGGCTCAATCACCTCTTGAAATCTGCATGTTTCATATATAACATGATTACATACCATAGAAACATAGATTTCAAGACTCAAAGAAATGAAACTTTTGTCTACCATATATTCGACGAATCTTCAACATTTTACTATTCAACAAAGAAGATTATGACCAATAATTATCAAACCTAGTTCTTCGTGAGACGTGTTTAAATATTTGTATAAGTATAGATAAGTGCATTGTGAATGTACAATTTGAAAATGATTAGTGGATAAAGGAAATTCTAACAAAATTAGTTCAAATAAAAAGCAAACCTGGACTTAGTTGATGGTTTTGAAGTAAAAAGATCCACTTTAGTAAATTTGTATAAAGCTGCCTTTGTCGAAAGCACAAGAAGTTTCTTTCCGTTTAGTTCGCCCAACCAGAACAACTCGTCATGATTGTTGTGTATTTTAAATATTCCTTCTGTTGACAATTGTTGCACCTGATCCACATTGAAGTTTGATTTTAATACTTGTTGGACTTCTTTTAAATATCAATATCATCATGTTTCACCTATGTACAAATCATGTTAGATATATAACATAGAACATGATCTTTTTAAACTTTTTTTCCATGCATCCAAGTATCCAACCCCTTTATACAGCCATATTTACAGAAAATGGGAGGAGCGAGCCAAGGGATATTTTCAAACTTACTTTGTCAATAGCTCAAAATTCAATGCCTTCAACATAAATCACACCATATCCACAATCGTACAATGAAAAGCTCTCTAGTAGAAACTTAAAAACGACATCTTTGTTCTGATTCAAGAACCGGTACATACAACTCAATCATCATCCAGTTTTTGTCTCTATGTGTTGCAAAATATGCTTGTACAGTTTCTCTCCCCTTCCTATACTTTAGGTTAACATACATCGTTTTTGTTGAAAATTTTCTTGAATCACAGAGTTTGAAGACTAAATAGACCCCATAAAAAATATTTGGAGATAACAATCGAGTGCCTGTCTTAATTTTGATGTTCAAGTTGGAAATATCTGACATCTCCGCTACTTTCCCAAACCTGCACATATGATAAATTTCAGTCACAGGACACAACATTCACTACCACGCAAACAGGCTAATGCAACGAAAAGTTAGCAACAATATATTTTTGTTGCAAATTTGCAACCGTAATGCAACGAATTACCAACCGAATTTGCATTGACAAAGAAAATGGTTGCAAATCTGTTGCAAAATATAAACTAATTTCTTTTACATATATTGTTATTTTTTCCGTTGCAAACAATACAAAATTGCAATGGAAATGCAACGAAAGACAAAAAAATAAGTCTAAAAGAAATTACAATTTATTTTCCGATACAATTCCGTTGCAAATTTTCATAATTGCAACGGAAATGCAACGAAAGACAAAAAAATAAGTCTAAAAGAAATTAAAATTTATTTTCCGTTGCAAATTTTCATAATTGCAACAGAAATGCAACGAAAGACAAAAAATAAGTCTAAAAGAAAGTACAATTTATTTTTCGTTGCAATTCCGTTGCAAATTTTCATAATTGCAACGGAAATGCAACGAACGACAAAAAAATAAGTCTAAAAGAAATTACAATTTATTTTCCTTTGCAAATTTATTTTGTATTCTGTTGCAAGTCCGTTACAAATTTAATTAGCAACGGAATTGCAACGGAGTCGAGATGATATCGTTATACATTACATGGTCAACGGATGAGTCGAGATGGTATCGTTATACATTAGATGTTTAAGATATGAGTCGAGATGTTATCGTTGTACATGAGATATTCAACAGAGGAGTCGAGATGCTATCGTTATACATTAGATGTTCAACGGATGAGTCAAGATGCTATCGTTGTACACGAGATGTTTAACGGAGGAGTCGAGATGCTATCGTTATACATTAGATGTTCAACGGAAGAGTCGAGATGCTATCGTTATACATGAGATGTTCAACGGAGGAGTCGAGATGCTATCGTTATACATTAGATGTTCAACAGATGAGTCGAGATGTTATCGTTGTACATGAGATGTTCAACGGAGGATCGAGATGTTATCGTTATACATGAGATGGTCAACGTATGAGTCGAGATGTTATTGTTATACATTAGATGGTCAACGGATGAGTCGAGATGCTATCGTTGTACATGAGATTTTCAACGGAGGAGTCGAGATGCTATCGTTATAGATGAGATGGTCAACGGATGAGTCGAGATGTTATTGTTGTACATTAAATGGTCAATGGATGAATCGAGATGCTATCATTGTACATGAGATGTTCAACGGAACAGTCGAGATGTTATCGTTATACATTAGATGTTTAATGGATGAGTCGAGATGCTATCATTGTACATGAGATGTTCAACGGATGAGTCGATATGCTATCGTTATACATGAGATGTTCAACGGAAGAGTCGAGATGCTATCGTTATACATTAGATGTTCAACGGATGAGTCGAGATGCTATCGTTGTACATGAGATGTTCAATGGATGAGTCGAGATGCTATCGTTATACATGAGATGTTCAACGGAGGAGTCGAGATGCTATCGTTATACATTAGATGTTCAACGGATGAGTCAAGATACTATCGTTTTACATGACATGTTCAACGGATGAGTCGAGATGTTATTGTTATACATTAGATGTTTAACGGATGAGTCGAGATGCTATCGTTGTACATGAGATGTTTAACAGATGAGTCAAGATGCTATCGTTGTACATGAGATGTTCAACAGAACAGTCGAGATGCTATCGTTATACATTAGATGTTTAATGGATGAGTCGAGATGCTATCGTTGTACATGAGATGTACAATGGACGAGTCAAGATGTTATTGCTATACATTAGATGGTCAACAGATGAGTCGAGATGCTATCGTTCGACATGAGATGTTCAACGGATGAGTCGAGATGTTATTGTTATACATTAGATGGTCAACGGATGAGTCGAGATGCCATTGTTTTATATGAGATGTTCAACGGATGAGTCGAGATGCTATCATTGTACATGGATGTTCAACGGATGAGTCGAGATGCTATCGTTATACATTAGATGTTCAACGGATGAGTCTAGATGCTATCGTTGTACATGAGATGTTGAACGGATGAGTCGAGATGCTATTGTTATACATGAGATGTTTAACGGATGAGTCGAGATGCTATCGTTGTACATGAGATGTTCAACGGATGAGTCAAGATGCTATCGTTGTACGTGAGATGTTCAACGAATGAGTCGAGATACTATCGTTGTACGTGAGATGTTCAACGGATGAGTCGAGATGTTATCGTTATGCATTAGATGTTCAACGGATGAGTCGAGATACTATCGTTGTACATGAGATGTTCAACGGATGAGTCGAGATGCTATCATTATACATTAGATGTTCAACAGATGAGTCGAGATGCTATCGTTGTACATGAGATGTTCAACGGATGAGTCGAGATGCTATCATTATACATTAGATGTTCAACAGATGAGTCGAGATGCTATCGTTGTATATGATATGTTCAACGAATGAGTCGAGATATTATCGTTATGCATTAGATGTTCAACGGATGAGTCGAGATGCTATCGTTGTAAAACCCGCATTTTTGAAATTTGAGTTTTTCATTTCAAAATATTAATTTTGAAATATAACCTATGGTATATGAAAAGAATTTGAAAATAAAAACCTTAAGTTATGGATTTTTGGAAATAATGGTATTTTGGTATAAAGTATTTAAATTAAAAAAAAAGGATTTTTTTAGTAGATAAGCATTAGAAATT
>BQNB010013494.1:17100-38030 GCA_026074375.1 Tanacetum coccineum | reverse complement strand
GAAAGATAAAGCAATAATAAATGCACTTTTCTTAAAACGTGTGTATGGCATGTCATACGGCTTCGTAGTAGTTCAAGCGTGTGCTTGAGGTTAATGTGGTAATTCAGCCACATTCCATTGTACTTATTTGGTTTTTTGGGATTAATATATTTTATCGGGGTTGTCCCTTTACCCAAAAAAAACAATAATTTTGAAACGGATGGAGTAGAAAAATAATAACAAACTTGAGCGAGACAGAAGAGCGCGGAATTTCATGTGTAAGAGTGAAATCCGTAAATATACGAAGGAACGCCAAAATTGGTATCTATTTTGGCTCCTTTCCTCCTACTTGATGTGAACAATTCAAAGAAAATAAAAAAGAAAAATGACAGAAATAGAACGAAATACTCCCTTAGAATTGCCGACGCAAGTCCGAAAACATACCCATGAAACGCTCACAAAACAACATCCAATATCCTATAAGAAAACACTCAACAACCATCAAGTGCAAGCATCAATAGATTTAATAATTTAGGGCAAATGACGCAAAAAGGTACTCAACTTAAATGTTATTTTCAATCAAGGTATCACACTTTTTTTCTTTCATAAAAAGGCGCCTAACTTCTTTTTTTGGCCAGTTTAGGTATTTCCGTTAAATATTTAATGATCATTCGTTAAGTTTTACATTTCAAGTCCACCGGTCGCTACCACCACCACCAATCATCGTTACCACCACCATCACTATTAATGTTACAATTAAATTAAAAAAAGTCCACCCTTGCAACAGCGATCATCAAGAATTTCACATTGGAAAGAAAAAGATAAAGATTGATCCAATTTTAAATTGAAAGTATAGTCGCCACATTTTAAAACCGTGTACAGCAATTGATCAAGAAACAAAATTAAGCAGAGTGAAAAGAAGTTGAAAATGTTGACGATAACATGAAAGGAAAAAGAATAAAAGGAATAAAGACACCAATAATTATGATCTTTTGTAGCATAGAACCAATCAGACTCCATTGAGAAAGCACACACTCGATTACGATCTGCACCTTCTCACATCAAAGAATCTCTATTAAATCATTTATTGGTATTTGTCTATTTGATAATGACTTTAGCGGTGGAAACGGTGTTCGGTAGTGATGGGGGGAGGCTTGGTGGTGGTGACGATGATTGATGGTGGTGGTAGCGGCCGGTGGACTTGAAATGTAAAATTTAACAGATGATCGTTAAATATTTAACTATAAGTTGGGCGCCTTTTTATGCAAGAAAAAAAGTACGATACATTGATTGAAAATGACCCTTAAGTTAAGTACATTTTCGTGTCATTTGCCCAATAATTTACCACACAAAACAAAAACGAAAATGCACATAAAATACCAAAAAGAAAAATGATTAAAAATATGGAATGCACTATATACGGCGTAGAGAGTACAACATTTCTACACCGTAAACACTTTTGACTGGTCAATTCTCTTATGAAAACAAATTTTACGTCGTAGAGTCAAAAGAGTCTCTACGCCGTAAGGGCTACGAATTAAAAAATGCTTATGAGGAACACTTTCTACGCCGTAGAGACGTGACGATCTCTACGCCGTAAATGTTGCAATTTCAAGATCGTATCACCAGGCAATAATTTTCCAAGGACAAAAATATGCATAGTGATCCAAATCATTTCCTTACGTATAACAAGTCATTGGAGTGACTATTTGGACATTGTGGAACTTCCGTAACGAATTTATCTTTGGAGCTCAAGCCCCTCTTCGATCTACTTTATTTGACAAAGTAGTTTATTATTCTTTTTTGTGTTTTTCTAATAGACATAGGAAAGCCTCTAAGTCTGGGAACAATTGGATTCAAAATCCTTTGCTGGTTTCTATTTTGTAACTGTTTCTCATGCTAGCTTCTTGCTAGTTTAATAATATCTCAGCCGTTCAAAAAAAAAAAATAAACTAAAACGCCCGGGTTTTCGATTATTCATAACCATTGATCACATCTTCCTTCAAGAATCATCGATGATTACTCTCATCAAATTTTACCTGCAATTAAAACTAAACAAGCAAAACCCAAACGTAAATTCTAATAACTAAAATTAAAAGATAAGCATATTTCTAGTTTTGCGAATCCCAAACTTTGGCCCAAACGAGAATACCAAGATGGCAAGATGTGCTTTCAATCAGGAGTGTTTATTTCTTCGGTTATTGGGTTATTCGATTTATTCGGTTCAGTTAATTCCGTTAAATTTTTTCAAGTAAAACCGAAAATCAAACTGATTTGAATTGGTTTTCATGTTGACTTGTATAACGCAAATTACATCATTTATAATTTTTAAAAATTTAATCATATAGATTTTTAACAAAAAAATATTTCAAACATAATTTTTTTTATATTAGAATAAAATTTTATTGGTTTTTTTATGTATAAATATATAAAAATATATATATTTATATGAATCCGGCTTGGATTCTTCAAACTATATCCAAACCGAAAACCGAATTATTAATTCGATTTGATTCGACTTTGACAAATTCGGTTCGGTTATATATCCGGCTCGTTTAAGTTTTGGTTTTCGATTTCTGTAGGTCTTACCCGACTTCCGAATTTCGATATCATTGAAAAAGCGATCATTAGAATTTAGAAAAGGAGATGTCTACTTTGCTGTTTTTCCCCACCTGCCCAACACTTTAAAACAGGCCTTAATAATTGAGTATCAGGGTTCATGCAGGGCCGTCTCATGGATTTTAGTGGCCTTGTGCCATTATCACAAAGAGACCCTTAAGCACACATATAATATACATATGTATGAGTTTTGCGTAAACTAACATATATTTTTCAAAAGTTATTGTTGGAAATTAATCAAAGTTTGTTTTTTAAATTTGATGCAGGCAGCCACTTGGACTTTGATCCAGTGGTAAGTGACTTCGGGTGTGTTTGTTTCATTAAGATGTTTTTGGTCCGAATCTGACTATCACATCTTACTGGTAAGAGACGGTCATAACGTCTAAATCTGAATGAAATAATGTTGTTTGTTTTTCATAATTATCTGAATTATTTTAATTATTTATTTTTTAAGTATATATTAAATCATAATAATACGCTAAGCAAGTAACTTAAATGTATTTTTTAAAATGAATATATGAGTAAATAATTCACAAACTCTCGACTTTTAAGCAAATGAACCTAAAACTTTTAGCCTAATAAGATTTTGTCCTACTCGTAATGTAGTGTAATAATACACCAACCAAAATCAATATAAGAGTGATAAGTATGTACTATGTAGCCCAAAATCTTCGTTTGGCCCAAATTTATGAGTTATAAATTAATCCTAACCTTACTTTGTTTCTGGTATGATCCGGCCCATAATATAAACTTCATATAACCCTAAACAACTTTCTCAGTTCTCACACTTTATCCCCCTACTTAATTTTTCTCTCAAACACAACACTAGCAAACCTTTTAACACAAACACAAGATATAATTTTCTTTGATCTTGGTATTAGAACACAGGAACTAAAGATCAAATACCCATTTATCTCAACGCATGACAAACAAAAAAAACACTTGTGTAGTGTTTTGTATTAATATCAACTTATATCTTTTTTGGGTCTCAGCTAAGTTGTATTTTTTGTTGTTTGTTAAAGATCGATGATGGTCCTATATACATTTTTTTATTTGTTCTATCTTTTTACAAAACACAAACAAATTCTAGTCTCAAACTTGAGAGGTGGTGAAGAATTGACATGATTAAGAGCTAGTAAGACCCAATCGCCAACTCTGACTCGGTAAGACATATACATCTGACCATGCGTCTGATTGAAGAAAAAAAACAAACAACCTTCTTGTCTAACCGCGTTTGACTGAGTAAGAGTCAGAGGTGGTTCAGACGTTTTTGTAAAAAACAAATACAACCTTCCTCACTAACAAAAAAGTTGTGGGTTCAAGCCTCGCTGGAGGCTTGTGTGATATAAATTTGTGAGATAGAAAAAATGCCGTTCACGGCTTGTGTGAAATATATATATATTTGTGAGATAGAAAAATTGACATTAAATAAGAAAAAAAAATCTGATGCAGGCAGGTCATACTTCTTATAGTGGGTTTATGTGTTAGCTAATAACATTTGATTAAAATTGGATGCTTTGATAAGAATGACCAAACAAAATGAGCAATTTCGGAAAATTGCATGCTAAATGTGCATGCAAAACCATTATCTTTAGGATGACAGGTTAATGCATCCTAAATAAGTCAAGCTAGAGGTTATGGCCACCTAAAACATTAAGCTCCATCATACATAACATATTTTCAAAATATGTTCTTTATAAGTGTTTTGAATTTCGCCATTTCAAAACTATGTAAAAACCGTTATATACAATCATATTTACATATGACTCATATTTTTCTCTAATTTTATTTAGCTTTTTCTAAATATCCTCACTCCATGTACCTAAGCTAGGTGGAACATAGTGCACATGTGATTTACTCGTAACTCAAGTTTTAATACTATGTTTTACAATTGCATATATAGTGTTGTCAACCTTCCCTTGGAGAAGAATAATTTCACTGTGTAAATTGCATAAATTCGGTGCACTACCGGATTAAATAATTTTATCCCAACTAAACGGATCTTTTATTGAGAATGGAAATATGTAATTTGAAGTTATCAAATAATACATTGCTTGACTATTTGTTCAAGCTTACGTAACATGTAAAAGAAATTTATCTAAATAGCAAGAATATAGGTAAGCCGACCATGATTTACGTGTTTCGCCTAATTAGTGATTGTGTTACTTTTCAATACATTTGACACTTGACAAAAACCCTTGAACATCATATCATGCAATGCATTAAAAATTTACAACCATAAGATACTCGCATCAATTGGTATGTTGAAAACAAAATCCACACCACCCACGAACCAAGAATATAGGTAAGAAAAGGTTCTAGACTTCTAGAAACGTACAAGGATTGTTTATGAAAAATATCCAGCAACATGAACTCGTATCGAATAAATGACGTTTAGATAGCGTATGCATGTCTCATAAATTTGACATGTTTTTCTTATAATAGGTTAAGTTTAAAGCACATTTTGATACGTCTGACTGAGATGGTCTCATAAATTTGACATCTATTATACCTAATTGTTTTTTTTAAGTAATAATATTTACCGAAGAAACATTTAAAAAAAACGAAATAAAATGCGGATTTTGCTGTAAGAAGAATCTTCAATAGAAAACAAACACGAGTAGTTTAACAAAGATATTATTTTTATTTATCTTGCTTTCAACATAAAGTTAACATTATACTTTTAACACAAATACATCACATTATTAGTTTTTAACTTATTGCAGAGTAATAATAGTTTTCAACTAAAAGTTGAATTATTACCAAGTTACTTTTGCCAGCTTTGCCTTTTACCTTTATATTTTTATCGCATGTAGATTCATTTTTTAATGTTTTAAGCTGAACTTTTTTAAGATAAGAACGTTAAAAGGTTTTTATTGGATCTTTGGACTAATGGATAACAACACATTTTGTAACACCCTTACGGCGATATGATATTATTTTGTCATTTGTCATTTCTTCATTGAAAATATAAAAAATAACTAGAACACAGTAACAAGTTGAGTGTCACGAGAAAAACGTCACCTGATGACGCCAGAATCACACCGTAAGTCACGTTTTCGCGTCCTGAGCCGTCATGACCAGCTCATATATTCCTGAAAAATGCTACGCGACGACGACAAAATCATACCGAGCCTCGTGTTTTCGTGTTTTTTGACTTTGTCCTGTGTTTTTTTGTCGTATTTTTCTCTCTTTTTTGCATGACAACACCATTTGAACGAGATAGGTGTGTTTTTGGTGTTGTTAGGGATTATAATGTTATGAGAAAAAGTGCTGATGGGCAGCATTTTTCTTCACATAAAAGCACGATGGCTCAACGGTATCTTGTGCACTTGAATCACACGAAGCAAGGACTTGTAACATGTCATAGAACATTTTTTTACGCCAAACTACACTTAATTTGTTATACCCATGTTATCCGGCACCAAGCCATGCCCACAACTGGCATCATATGTGTTTTTTTTAGTTAGTAAGGTATTTTTGATGATGTGTTATGTGATCACATGCTTTATAACATGTTATAACTTAGAATGATGTCCTATAAAATTTATAGGCATAAACTGCACCAAACTTTTTTACGTTCCGTCTCCCGACAACCACCTTTGATAAGGCGGTGGTGCATAAGTAAGGATAACTAATATTACTCTTTCGTCTCATAACGATTGTTCAATTTCAGAATCCACATAGCTTTAAAAGATTTTAGCAACTAAACTTTTTACTAATCAGATATTATTTCTAACAACTGAAGTCAATTTTGATTGGTTTTAATATAAAGCAAACGCTTATTATAGATCTTTTAAAGTATTAATGTGCACATTTAATTTGGGACGGAAAAAAATTACCACAATAACTACAATATAAGTTTACATTGATTGCTATTTTTTTTCCACCCAAAGAAAAAGATAATAACTACTTGTACTTTTTTATTTGTTTCAATATGTTACTGTCGAATGGTATATACTATATATACTGTGGTCCAAAGTTTGAACATAGAACTAATATTCGATCAATATATAGTTCAATTCACTATCAGTGTTTACTCCGTTACACATATATGTAAACGAATAAAAGAAAAAGTTATCAAAATTGTTTTTTCCTCAATAATCTTTATTCTCACGTTCATCTTTCTCATCTTTTTAACTATCAACTTTTTAGTTAATATTCATATACTTAGAAAGAAACAAATTACACAACAAAGATCCGATTCATGGGCGGAGCTAGTAGGGTGACTAGTGGGTGTTGAGTCACCCCTAATCAACCAACTTCATTCATTATTTACTTATATTATAAGCCGGTTTTCTTTTTTTTTTGAACGGCAAATGGAATTTTATTAAAAAAGGGCTAGAAAGAAACTAGCAGACGATATACACGCAAAAACGATCCAACAAACAAAGAACGAAAAGGAACAGAAAAACTCTAACGAAACGAACTCGCAAAACAACCATGGCGCCAACTGAATTAACTCCCATGAACGAAACCGAACACCCGAGGCATCATACCAAAAAGCGATCTAACCGGCATCCTTTGTTTGTCTCGATAAGGCATTATGAAGAAGAATAGCTTCTTTAACGTTGCCATAATAACTCCAAATCTGAAGATCGCTAGGAAAATAATCTTTCCACGAACGTAGTTGCGCGAGAGAGAACAACCCGTGTATATTTCCATTAGGGTCTCTATAGCTCCATCGTTTATCAGAATCTATCTCGTCACTAGTTAGAGGACCAATATAATCAATCCACGAAGAACCAGACTCAACAGCAATATTTAAATCATTACCCGGGGGTGTAGATGGAGGCGCAATGATGGAGTCTTTTTCAGGAGCAATAACTGGCGTAACATCCTCATTATCATCAGTGGTAACATTACCACAATCACCCTGAGAATGAACTCCAAGAATCTCACCAGCATCATCTTCCAAATTCTTTTCCATGCAATCCTTAATACACCCATCATTATACAAGACCGAATCATCACGAATCTCGCCTTCTTCAAAGGAGTCCACAAGATCACTTTCCACCCCACGAACATCCTCCTCTCGCAAAACCCGACTAGAAGGCGACACCGAATCATTGTTAACATTCTTAGGGGAATCTGAATCACAACTATCGACATCCAAATGCTCCTCATTTTCCAAACTTTCATCCAAACTAGGACCCTCTGCATCCTTCCTTTCCAGAGGATTAGACTCGGAATTGACCTCCATCGATTCAATATTGGGCGCCCAATATGCAAACTCAGTAGCGATAATACGATAAGTCCGATTACGATATGAAACTATAAAGGACTCTATCACACGATGTAAAGACTCTGTAAGGACACAAACCTTCCCATGAGACATTGGTCCATCACTTACCATATCCGTAAACACGCTGCTTCCCCACCGACCACCCAACTTCTTATAAACCTCTGGAGCCCATGATGCCAATGGCAGACCCACCAGGTCTATCCAAACACATCTTTCATCTGGAATAAAATCGTGAGAAACATCTTTGAACTCCAAAAATATCTCTTTTAACGCCTTTGAAGTCTTGACGCTTTCCACTTGATCCATAGAGTCGAATTCCAACCAAACCCAACGTCCCCCAACATATCTAAGACCAACATCATCGAATCCCTCAGAAGACATATGTTTTAGAAGCTCTGAAATGACACTTAAATCTTTAACTTTAGCAAGAATACTACGCTCCATACCATCCAAATCAATACAATCGTCTACCGAGATAGACATCACCGCTTCATTACCCGCTTCCTTATATACCTTGTTACAATCCGACACCCCCACAGATTCTGCTCCAGCATTACTTGTACCGTATTTGCCCGACATGTCCACTGATTTGTTGCCCAGGACCGCTTTAGCATACGAGTTAAAAGACTGAAAAACATTTTCGTTGATACTAACAGATTGAGAGTTCGAACCTACACTGGGTTTGCCGTCCCCAGAACGTTCCACAGGTCTATTATAAGTTCGACCATACTTCGCCACATCGGCAAATAAATGAAAACCACCCATCCATGCCGTTCTTAGATTGGAAACTAACTGATTGATATCATTAACGTTTATAAAACGTACAAAACCAAATCGATGACCCGATTTGGATCTCTTTGCAGCTATGTAAACATCGATCACCACACCCCATTTGTTACAAATATCCCAAAGATCTTGGACCGACGCATTCCATGGGATATTAGAAACAAAGATTGATGAAAACGACTTATGTTCCTCACGAAAATTAGAATGTGATTTGTTGGGAATACCTTTGTTACGTTGCTCTTGACGACGATTATTATCGAGATGATCGTTCCTTTTGCTTTCTGAATAATTATTAGATCGGTGACCTGTGCCAATTGTCATCGTTATTTAACAACAGAATAGCCAAGATCCAAAAATAGGATTGAAAACGCCTATCATTTGAAATTAGGTTATGTGAATTATATAGAAATTAGGTTATGTGAATGGGTTTATTTTGCTAGGGATCTGAAAGTGGTGGCTGATTTCAAGTTTAGGGTTGGGGAGAGAGGGTGTAGGATCTATGTATATCCGCTCGTTATTTTTATTGATCGTTCTTCTTTTTCTATTTCAGTGTGGTTTCTGCGACACCAAAGGTGTTTGTGACCTTGATGGAGGGACATGAAAACCCCTTACCATGGAGATGACTGAGCAACAGAAGTACGCTTTTCTACTAGTTTTTACCTTCGGCGCCCCTTATCACTATAATATTTAGCGTTAATCGCGGCCGACCTCCTTTAACTGAAAAAATCCTGGCTCCGCCCTTGATTCGATCAAAACTTAAGTTGCATAGAAAGAAAATAATATGTCCTCCTAATTCATCTTTGGACCCATAATTTACTCTTTTGGATATTTAAAATACACTATTTTTTTTTGTTAATTCTGTTAATTTCAACTTTTGATTTTGCCATTTGTAATGATCTTCTTGTTATGAAAATAAGTAGAAGGATATCACCGATATTGTACACCAACACAAAACACATGATAGAATTGGTAAAACTATGATCGCGACAGACGACCAAAAATATTGTTTTTTAGTTTAGCGATCCTGCGTATGCAATTGTTTGTTGCAAGTCAATTAAATTTGCACATAGTATAAGTATAACTTGCACTTGGATGTTACTTTTGACTCGATTAAACTGGTACACCTTTCTATATTTTCAATGACCTTTGAGACTGATAGTAATGCAACCACAAAGGTGATCGAATAAACTCCGTCACATCAGCATCAACTTAGCCTTTTCTTTTCTAGACCAAACGCAGATGATTACGATCAGTCTAACAAAAATGCATGAAATTAACGGCTATGTGTACTACATTTTATAAAGACTATTAATTACTAGCAAAACACACACACACACGATAAATGGGTATAAGTATACAAACCCTTGTATGAAAGTTTGCTTTTACTTATAGTTCCTAAGAAGCAAGCTGAGGAGGCAACATCAACGGGCTTATTTGGCTGGCGTTAAAAGCAGACAACGGCGGACCAACGGCTAGTGCGCGTACCAAACTACTTGAGACGACGTTGGAGGCCTAATCAGTTTTTGTCTCACTACAACTCATCAAACCGTGCCCTACCATTTATCCTCTTGCTTTAAATTCTTGTACCGCACCCCCCCATCCTCAAACGGATCATTCACATTTGACCGTGAAAATTTGGCGAAGCTGCCAAAATTCGCATTTTCAAATATTATTTGATAGCGAGCATCACAACCGCAGACTAAGACCTCAACATACCCAAAACGCCATCAAATGCAAGTTTTTTAGGTATATCGAGTTTCAAAGGACTCCCTTCAGACCCCAGCCCAACACTTTCAAATGATAGTTCCTTATGTATAACCATCAAATAGTTAATATCTTCTTTCCAATAAGGAAATGTAGTATCATGAAACCGCTTAAGGGCTGCATCAATATCAGGTGTGATATCAAAGTCATTGTACCCCCACATGGCAAACAGACCATGTTGTTTCAAAACGCGGTTGATCACTGAGTAGAATCTTGGTAAATCAAACCAATGTATGGTTTCGGCAACAGTCACCGATCAAGTTAATAAGGTCATCGTCTGATAGAGACAGTGGTGTATGAAGGTACCGAACAAGAGGATGCGGCTTAGCAAGTTTTAGTTGAGGTTCGCTTATGTCTGTCCCTATAACTTGCTTGTAATGCTCTGCTTCCTGGATACAACCATTAAAAGAACCAAAACTTAATAAACTATCTATTCACATAAACTATATATGTTAGCAAAAAATTTTGATAACCGACAACGTTGACCTCTCATGCCCATCTCCAAGGACAATATGTGGGATCCCAATAAACTATCTAACTACGATTGATAGACCTGTGTGCGAGTGTTTCCTTAATTTATGAAAAAAATGGGTCCAACGAGAAGTTGTAACGCAAGTTAAGGCACAAAACTAAGCAACAATTTTGGCCTACCATTTATTTCTCTTATAAATGAATAAAAAAAACGTAAAAGATACATGAAGGAAACCTAACACCAATAGCGGCTTGACCGTTGCCAATACCAACATCCCAAGCGAGTGAGTGACAGGAGGTTCGATCGGCTAACATGGAATCCCATTCAGCTGGATAAGTTGGTCGTGCATCCAAATATTCCTCGGCCTGTTTATCGAATAATCCTGCCATCTTCTTACCTATTTTGGCTAATGGAATTTGCAGGCCTCTTGCAACAAGTTAAAAGATGTTTAGATCATTGAACAAGTGGTATAATTATTCATGTTATATTGTTTACATTAGGCTAAAAAAGACTAACCTACCTCAGACTTCAACAACGTAACTTATTGCTTCATGTAATAAGATAAAATGAAAACCGGCCACGGTCTAGTGAAGAAAAGCTTGCGACTTTCATCACTAAGTATGAGGAAGTTCAAGTTCAAGAAATTAAGTCTAAAGTGACTAAATGAATTTTCCCATAAAGGAGACGACTAGGTAGGAAACCAAGCTTATTCAGCCAAAAGTAACGTCCTGTTAACAATACAATTTTGGTTTGCTATTTCTTCTTCGTCATCAAGTAACTTAATAGTAATCGGTTTCGCCACAAGGTACCTATACATGTTGGGTTAGATCACTTGGGACAACGCATGATCCGACCATACAATTGTAATACATATAAAAATGATGCTTGTCGTGTCGTATTTGATTGTTGATGTTAATGTGGACCAAGGAAGCTTCAGAAAACATGCACATACCTTGTTAGCGATATTCTTTTACGTCAAGTATTGATAAATGAGTCGTAAACCCATAATTGTGAGGTTGAAAGACTTGTAGTTCATTAGCTTTCCTTAGAACATAAATGTAAACAAGTCATGTACACTTCCTAACGCTTTTGATACTTAAAGTTTGAAGCTAGCTACTAGCTAGTTCATTAGCTTTTGATTCTTAAAAAAAACAATAACAAACATCCTCTTCGTTATACGAAACAAAGTGAACTTGTTTTTATAGGATCTTCTTCTGTGACAAGGGGTTTACGGGAACCACATGGATTTTTGTTAGAAAAATATAATTTCTTAAGAATCAAAACTTTATGATGCTTGTTTTGAACTTGCAGCAAATGCCGAAAAGTGATTACCTCAAGCACAATATTGACATGTACTACTAATCATATATGCAACATAACAAACATAATTAACTCGTATAAGTATACAAACGATTTGGACATACATAGGCACCATGCACGCCATGAGCAGGTCGTATGCTTAAATCCGACCAAATCGTCATCAGCCGATGCAATGACTATTGACATCACAAACAATTTGGACAGGAAACTACCTTCTTATGACGTAGTCTTCGAAAGCTTAATATAATTATAACGTACAGTAACTTATATAATGGGCTTAAGCCCATTTAAAAAAGCAATCCTTATATGTTATGAAACCCAATGGACTTGATAACCCACAGTAGGCTCATACTAAAATATCAAATCAAAATTCCTAATATTTCAATTGGTAAAATAAAAACTTATGATAATTCCACCATCATTGTGCCTACATGTTACGTTAATTAAAGAGAGTGGGGCGTTATGACACCCAAGCCTCTAAAAGGAGTTAAAGGACTACCTTAGTCGAAGTGATTTTGTGGTAAACAAATTTTATGTGTATATGTATTGAATCATTCACTAGTTCGATTAACTTAGAAAAAGGGGAGAAACTACGGATTCAAGGAACACATACATGTGTTAAATGTCCAACATCATTGTGCCTACATGTTACGTTAATTAAAGAAAGCTGGAAGATCATGATCAATATGTGACGTCGGTATCTCCAATCGTGCTACTCTTATCAAGTAAAAACCGTTATCCATGAAATTTTATGTGTTTTCGGTAACGTGATCGAATAAAGAGAACCAAAATGCATACGTGTGGAAGTTGGGCAACTATTGGAAAAAAGTAACAATGATTAGCTGTGAGGTCTCAAGTTCAATTCCTGCTAGGTGCAAACAATCTTGAAGTGGCCACGCCAACCTCTTGGTTCAAATCTCGTGGATTAGTCAAGCAATGTCGGTAAGAATGGTTACCAAAAAAAAAGTTACTGGTTTTTTCATATATTGTTACAAGTTACAACTACAACTGTAGTGTTTCTGTGTCATCTCAAATTTAGTTTAAGTTCTTTTAACACATTGAAACATGTATACCTAGGTAATTACTTTGGAGGCATCGTACGTGGTCCATTCGTGACATAAAGATATCGGATATAAACACCTATTAGATATTCATAGATCGGAGCCAGCCATATGCTTATAGCTAATCTTGATCCTGTTGGAAAAACTCAAGGTTATAGCCAAAGTCTTATACCAGCCGGCCTCACGCGTAAAACATGTATGTATGCTTGAACGAGATAAATAGGCTTAATATACAAGTTTCATTGGGTATATAATTAGGGTTACAATTTTACAAGCAAAAACTGATATTCGATCTTAAAGGGGAAAACGACGTATAAATGCATAAACCGCAACTGTAAACAATGGATGTTCACTCAGATGAGTTCTCAAATCTAACAAGCCAACGTATATGAGCCACAAAGCAGACATATAATATTATCTATTCATTCAATCAAAATATCAAGCATAGCAATAGCATAATAAGATTTTTTGATGAGACACTAGAACTTAAAACATAAACCCTAGTACGAAGAAACATAAAACATAAACAAATATACGTCTAGAGGAAATCTTGATCGTCAAAGTCGTCATGGAAGCGGTTGAAGAAGTTGAAATCAGCAAGATCGGTATATCTACTCAGCCTCATCATTGGATCATGGCCTCTTGGATCATGGCTTCTTGGATCATTCATCAAATCGTGAAGGTTGTATCCGAACGCGTCATCTGCTTCTTCTTCTTCTTCTTCTTCATGGTTGTTGTAGTTAAAGATGTTTCCGTCCATGTGATTATACCCGTAATGTTCGCGCTTATTAAGGAACCCCTTCTTCATTCTCTCGATTTCAATCAACAATGATGAAAAAAGTGGTTCGAGCCCTATGCCTGCCTACCTTTTATATAAAATCCTAACGATGATGAACGACGTGTTTTAGTATAATTGTTATATTTATACGGGATATACTTTAACTTTTTAGTTTCTCTTACTATAATGTAGGGTGATATATGAAATTAATCTTTTTTTTAAATTAATTACATATTAATTTTAATAAAAAATACGTTTGATTTTTTCACATTAAATATTTATAAGTAAAAATAGGTTTTTGAAAAGATAGATAGTGTTGTTACATTGTGACGTATCAGTTTTGAGTGTTATATTTGCATTTTTGAGAAAAATAAGTCACATGCACAAACTAGGAGATTGGCGATATGAGCCAAGATTGAACGAGCTCGAGTCTTATTCAAAGCTCATTTTTAAACACGAGCTTGAGGCCGAGCTTAATAACCCATAATTGACTAAGCTTCAGTGTCCATGCCAGCCTTAAAAATACACACACTTTTAAACCGGACCGGACCAAAAACCAATTAGTTCCAAAAGTCCGGACTGAAGACCGGACCAAAATGTTCGGTCCATGACCGAGTCGGTCAGGTCCGGTCCAATAAAGCATAATATCCGGTTGTGCGCAAGACCGTACCGGACGGACCGATGACGAAAATGAGGAAAATGGTGGAGCAAGGACCCGGCCCAAATATGTTTGGTTCGGGCTAGTTGGTCCAGTTCGGTCTGGTTTCATTGTTCCGTCTCGTTCGCGGTCTATAATGCTTAACCCGAATGCTTAACAAGACGAAGATTTTTAATTTATTTAGGTAAATCATATAAATGAAAAAAAAGGGTTGGATCACTTAAAAAAACCCATTCATTTGGAGATAGAGATCAAGGATTCGATCTTTACTTTCTATAAGGTCGGAGGTTCTCTGAAAGCAATCTCTTTACCTTTGGAAATGGGTAAAAATATCTACATTTCACCTTTTTCATTACCCCGTGAAAGACCAGATCGGATATAATTGAGTTTTATATAAATGAGTAAACCAAGTAGTTGTGAATATGTGAGTGACTGAATCAAAATCAAATGGTCGTGGATTCAAGCCAAATCGAACACATGTTTGTAAAATATGTTACCTAAGGGTTCGTTTGGTTTATAAGCGGGTTTGGATTTGGATTTGAAAAATGTTTGAAATTAAATAAGGAGAGAGAAAATTAATTATTATTTTAAAAATATATATTATATAGATGAATTAATATGAAATACAATTTTTTTAATAGAAAAAAAGTGAAATAAATGATCAAGTTGGATTTTGTGGATGAGAAATTTTTAAAGACAAAAAATATATTTTATCCTAATAGATAGTCAAAACCCACCCATCAGATTATAATTTAGGGCCGTTTGATTGCATACGGATTTAAGATTATGATTATAATTTAGATTTTGATTTTACATCAAATCCATATTCAAATCCTAAACCAAATTTAAATCAAATAATATAATAATATATTTTATATGTTAAAATAATATAGTTTATAAATTTAAAAATGAGCGGAAGACACTCGTAAATCAATCGGGATTAGATTAGTAAAAGCTCGATATGAGCCAAGCTAAAACGAGCTTGAGTCTTATTTTAAGCTCATATTTAAACGAGCTTGAGGCCGAGCTTCATAACCCATAATCGACTAAGCTTTCGAGTTCATGTGAGCCTTAAAAATACACACATTTTTAAACTGGACCGGACTTAAAACCGATTGGTTCCAAAAGTCCGGACCGAGGATCAGACCAAAATGTTCGGTCGATGTCCGGGCCGGTCATGTCCTGTCTAATAAAGCATAATAGTCGGTTGTGGGGAAAACCATACCGAACCGATGACCGAAAGTTAGGAAAATGGTGGACCGAGGACTTGACCCAATCATTTTCGGTTCGTGCCCGTCGGTCCAGTTCGGTCTGGTTTCATGGTCGTTCGCGGTCTATAATGTTTAACCCTAGTGCTTAACAAGACGACGAGGTTTAATATGTTTAGGTAAATATAAATGAGTAAACCAAGAAATTGTGGATATTGAGTTGCTCATCAATAAAAAAGTTATGAGTTCAAGGCTTCTTGAAAGACACTTGTGAAACATTATTGTGTAAGATACGTGATATAAAATATAAATTAGTCGAACCAAATTGAACACAAATTTGTGAAACATGTTAGCTAAATAGACAAGGCAAGCTCGAAATGGGGCTTCAAAAAACTACGAGTCAAGCTCGAACCCAAAAAATGGATACATTTTTGTAATAATTTGACAAAATTGTAGAGGTATTGATTTTCCATAGTAATTAGAATTGGAATATATAGTCAAAGAACTAATATAGTAAAATTAGGGTGTGTTTAATTGGGAAAAAATATCTTATTTTTTCAAAAAATTTGTTCATATGAAAATAGAAAAACTGAAAACTTGTTTAGTCGCATTTTTTTTTAATATTTTTCAAAAAAAAAATTCTCATTTTCCAATTTTATATAAAGAAACAGACTACCTCAATTTACCCTTTTTTATTTATTTTCTCTAACAAAATTAAACTCGTGGGCAAATGGTCCAAATTTATGTTGTATAAGTTTTTATTCGTTATTATAAAGTTTTGTATTGTACGTACATTTTTATTCGTTGTCGTCTGTTTTTATCCATTTTCGTTCGTTTTTGTGTGCTTCGTCCGTTTTGTACATTTTCGCACGTTTTTATACGTTTTCGTCCAATTTAATCCGTTTTACACGTTTTCATACGCTCTTTGATCGTTTTTATCCGCGTTTGCGCGTTTTAATCCGTTTTATACGTCCAATTTAATCCGTACATTTTTATTTGTTTTTGCACGGTTTCGCCCGTTTTATCCGTTTTATACGTTATTTTTAGATTCGTTTGTTTTTATACGTTTTACGCTTTTGCACGTTTTAATCCGTTTTCGCCCGTTTTTATACGTTTTCGTGCGTTTTTTATCTGTTTTAATACGTTTTCGATCATTTTTGTTATTTACGTTTTTCGCGATCATTTTTTTTATTTATTTTAAATAACTTTTTTTTGTCAGTTTTTATTTTCTTTTTTCATACGTTTATACGTTTTTGCACGTTTTCATACGTTTTTGTCCATTTTTATCTATTTTGTACGTTTTCGTCTGTTTTTATTCGTTTTCGTATGTTTTATCTGATTTTGTTTGTTTTGCACCGTTTTCATACATTTTATATGGTTTTATATATTTTTGTAAGTTTTTGGCCGTTTTTATCTGTTTTCGTCCATTTTTATCCGTTTTTATACGTTTTTGATCGTTTTTATACGTTTTCGTCCGATTTTTATTCGTTTTCATCCGTTTTTATCCATCTCCGGCCGGTTTTATACGTTTTGTACGTTTCGTCCGTTTTTTTACATTTTCGCCTGTTTTTATCCGTTTTTAACCGTTTTCATTTGCTCTATACGTTTTATATGTTTTTACATGTGTTATACGTTTTGTACGTTTTTTTAGGTTTTTGTCTGTTTTTATCCGTTTTCTTCCGTAATATATATTTTTATACGTTTTCATCCGTTTATTATTCATTTTCGTCTGTTCAAAAACCTATAAAGTTCTACACTTGTTACCAATTAACGTATGAAAATGTATACAAACGTAAACAAACGTAAAAAAGCATAGAGAAAATTATGAAAATGAACGAAAACGTAAAAAAAGGTGAAAGATGTGCGATAACGAGTGAAAACGTGCGAAAAAAGAGCGAAACCATGCGAAAACATGCGAACGTAGAAAAACTTGCGAAAATATAGAAAAACGTGAGATAACGTGCAAAAACGAGCGAAACCGTGCGAAAACGTGCGAGGACGTAGAAAGTCGTGTGAAAACGTAGAAAGTCGTGCAAAAACATGCGGAAACATGAAAATTAAATAATTTTTATGCTTATGTTTGTAGTAGTGTTAATTTCGAGTATGCTACAAATTAAATCTATGCTTATTGTTGTAGTTAACTTTTATTAATTTTTTTTGTAAGTTATGTTTTATTGCTTTTATAACTGTATAAAAAAATTAACTATGAAAAGAAAAATGATTAAAAATAGCTTTATCTAAAATCTTTTTATTTTTTTTAAAAGGAAAAACACAACTTCATCTAAACATGTTTTAAAAATTCTCAATTCTTCTTTAGATAAAAAAAACAATTCCCTTCTCTTGATTTTTTTTATATTTGATTAATAAAGTTTGATATATAGAAAACTAGTTTTAATGCCCGTGCACGCACGGGGCTTAGACATTATGTTAGCGAAACTACCTTTTTAGGTAGCCCGAAGTCGGCTCAAGTGAACCTCCGAGGCCACAAGGGGATTAATTTTCTCCTCGTTATATTCGAACCATTGACCTCCATGTAGTTGATATTGTATATGTTTAATGACTATAGTTAAATGAGTGTGTCAGCTATACTTAGGATTAATGATCATGCTTTGTGTTAAAACATGTAAAATTTTAGTTTCATAATCGAATTGAAAAGCATCAAGTTGAATTATCAAAAACATCAATATTCATAGAATATAGAAAACTAAAAAAACTCAAATAATTATTATGTTTTGTGCATATAATATCTTTTGGTCAAACAAAGATTTACCGATCGTAAATCTTCAATACATATAAAAATGTAAAAAGAGTTTTACTCATTTTTTCCGACACCAACATTTTTTTAAGATATAAAAGTGGCCTAGATTGTTGTATATATGATTTATAGGCATACACACATGTCAATGGAATAGAAACTGTTTGAAAAATTTTAATGTTAGAATTTTAGTACATATTAAACTAAAAGAAAAAATGCAATTTTTTCGAACCTATCAATTAATAGCTAGAAAACAATTTTTCTTTATTTATGATATTTTATGTGCTTTGGTGTTTTTCTATTTGATTTTACAATATAATTTCAGGCCGCCAATGAAAAGTCACTAAAAAGTTTTCGGGTAGATTTGTGATGTGATTATATACTCTTAACTATTTGTTTGGAAGTAAAAAATTGTTTACGTTTGTTGTATTTTAAAATATAAAGTATAGGGGAATAATGTTTAAGGGGTTATTTGTTTATTTTTTAAAGTTATAATAAAATTTGTAAATTTATAAATTTACACTTAACTCTATACAATTTATTTAAAATTAAAAACCACTAAAGTTTTATTAATTACCTCCTCTTTTTTCAAGTTTTTTTTTCACAAATTTGACACATATATTTTTATGTGTTTTTTTTCTCCATCATATTTCTCTACGAAAAAATTTCAATTTTGACCAAATTGATTTAATTTTGACTTTTTATTGACGAATCAAATCGCACGATTTTGCCTACGTGGCAAAATCAAGCATTCTGATTGGTCCAATTTTAGAATTCGTAAGATTCAATTTGACAGAAAACTCCGAAATGATGTAATTTTTTTATTATATAAATAAAAGATACGTAAATAATAAAAACTTGAAGGGTTTTTTTATAATTTTTTTTAACAAATTTTTTCGGTCGAGCCTTTTTCTTGCTAATTATATGCCAATGGATGATGATGGCTCACGTGTTCATTTTATGGACTAATTCTATATATCTTTTTATTTTTTTATTTTTTATTTTTTTGAACAACAATATATTATTAAACCACTAGCAAGAAGCTAGAAATTACAAAGCGACAAGGTACGGATTTTTAAGCCAATCGTTCCAACTAAATGAGGCTTTACATCTATTACGACACCAATAAAAAGACCGAGACACAATATCCTCAAAAATCATCGCCTTTGGAGAAGAAACCGCTTCAAAGATATACTGTTCCGATATTGCCAAACATGCCACCACATTAAGATCCTCTAAAGTTTGTATGAACTTTACTGATAAAGTTCTGTCACAAAAATAAAGTAAACCGGGTCCCTCAGTAGGCCCCATTTATGTTTGTGAGAGAAGTTTACTTGTAAAGTTTATACAAACTTTAAAGGATCTTCATCCTTTTTTTAATAATGATATTTGAGGTACAAGTTAAAGAAGGTTTAATTGTATATCATCTTTTTATACTTAAAAAAATTTAAATTAAAAAGTGATACGAAATTGCCCCCAATATTATTCATGTTTTTATTTTCTTATAACAGAAAATTTCATAAATAAACCAAAAAAAAAAACAGGTAGTGAACCAGGTAGTTAACTTTCTAGAAAAAAATCAAATTCACAAAAAATACCGGTGCGACTGACGGTTTCTTTTTAATAACGTGCAATTAGCGGAAAAATGGCGTACGCTACCGCTAGATTGATTAGGCTTTATACTTTTTGTGTGACTAGCGCCTTATGTATTTTGTGCGACATATGTTTTGTATTTAGTGACAAAAGTTAGACCAAATTTAATCCTAAAGTAATCAAAACAGGAGTGGTTTCACTACTCCAAACTTATGCGATTGACGACTTATATTAAATTTATTATGCGACCGCTAAATATAAAAATACAATTTTAATCTAGTATTAAAAATTAAAACTATCACCCTATCATTAGTTTACGTGAGTGTTATAGCACGGGATACCGTGGGCTCATGGCTTGAAGTCATGGGCCAAAAAGTGTTGGCACGTCAGCAAAAATGGTATGACACTAAACTTGTTCTGGCATCATATTTTGTGGCTCTCTCGTTGGAACCACAAAATGTGGTGTCATAGTACACATATACCCCACTAAAGCACAAATACAACACAAAAAGAAAAAAAAAACGAAAGAATTGTAGTTAACCTAACCAAAAATCGATATGAATTCGGTCGGTTCTCATGTTGACCTGAATAATCCGAATTACATCATTTGTATTATTTTTAAATTTAATTATATCAAATTTTAGCAAAAAGATTATTTCAAGCTTAACAAATGTTCTTTCAATATTTGTTTA
>BQNB010013494.1:0-16066 GCA_026074375.1 Tanacetum coccineum | reverse complement strand
ATTTTATGCAGTCACCACTTGCTAGTTTATTACTATATGCATAACAAAGTAGAACAACAATGCAGCAGCTCTGTAATCTTAGATGGGTCAAAGTCAACTATCTAGATTCATATCAAATAAAATGCAATAACACATACAAAAGTGTGTTATATGTCAAAAGTGTGTTATATGCAATAACACCTATCGCTAGACATATGTGAAGTCAAATATTTGAAACTTGAAAAAAGTTCCTACAGCTAGACATATGTGAAGTAATCTAAGACGACCGAATATAGCCAAACAAACCTTATCAATAGTTACCACGTTGTATTCAACCACATAAGCCTCAACGTGGATCCCATACAGGATAATCATTATGTGCCTATCCAAAATACCAAATTTATATATGTAGGTCTGCGACAAAATAAAACACCACAAATGGTGAGTTCATGATGATCATAAACCATACACACTGTCAATACAAACAAGATGACACTACCAAATTAACAATATCATTAAACACTCCCCCCGCAAATTCAAACATATTATCACGTCGCCCTCTCCCTCAATGGGATTATAATTTGTTACCCACACCTTATAAAATTCCCAAAACCAGACTCTTGACATCTGTGCCTGTAGAGTTGTTAACCCCATTATAAGCTACATGATAATCAAATACAATAACTAAGACCAGATCGAGTAGAGCCAATAAACCAATGACTTGGTAGTCAATAAACAATTAGCTACCTCTCGATAGCTCTCTTTCTTTCCTGGACATTTTCCTACAGATTCTGTATATAAATACTATTTAATAAAAAATCCGGTTCGGTTAATTTTCGGTTTTGTTTATGTGGGTCTTGCCCAAATTCTAAACACCCCTACATATATGTATAATATCCTACACTTAAAACTATAAGATATAGTAATAATATAATAATAATATTCCTACATATATGTACAAATAACTTCCTTTTTACCTTGCGTACGATTTACGTGTTCACAAGCCTATAAAAACGGTTATACTTCCATTGTACGTGTGTATTATCTATTGTTCGACTACAATCAAACATGAAGAACAAGGGAACTAAGCGAAAAGCTGAACAGAAGCAGCATGAATCTACGGAAGTCGTTCGTCGGAAAACAAAACATTCCAAACCTCAATTAGAGCCCGAGTTTTTTCACGACCAACGTGAACTGGTATAATTATGTACATATACCTATGTTTCTAACGTGAATTTAGGTTTATATTTGTTTCGATTGCATGGGCTATAGTTTTTCTTAGTTATATTTTAAGAAATCGAGCATGTCGTTTTTGCAGGAGGATTTATGGAAGCATGCCTACCCTGTTGGGACAGAGGTATATATGTAGCTAGCACCATTCTGTTAAAAGCCTTTTCTACTAGTTTTGTTACGGTTGCTCCGAAAAAAGGGCTTATTGATGTTTTTGTGACAGTTGGACCGGCTTGATAAGCTTTATAAATACAATTGGAACTTCTCTAATCTTGAAGTGAGTTGCTATCTACTGTTTGCTTTATTCTTAAAATTTCATGTCTATGTTGTTTCGAGTAAAATTGTGAACAAATTTCTAAGGAAGTTTATTCGATCGATCAGGAAGCATTTGATGAAGGCGGTGTATTACACGGGGAGAAAGTTTATCTCTTTGTTTGCACGGAGGGTAAGTGTATAACAAGCTTAGTAGTATTTATTCTTATTAACGGGGTTCCAACTTCCGAGTGACACGTTTGTTCGTTGTTGCAGCACCGATTGAACGCGCAGACATATTAATACCCACAGTGATTGCGGTAAGTAAGAGTAATTTCTTTGAAGTCACGTTGAAAGTCATCTTTTTATCTGGTTTAATAATATGTACTATCGAGCAGGTTGTATCTCCATTTCCACCTTCCGATAAGATTGGACTAATCTCTGTACAAAGGGAGTCGGAATCTAGAAAAGTTGTTGACATGAAGCAGATGAAAATGGATTGGGTTCCTTATGTTCCATTGGGACAACGGTATTCATTTTGTTTCTACACGTGACGGGTTCTGATTATTGCTACTAAGTAATTGGTACTTACATTGACATGAATCTCATTCTTGCAGGAGTGCTTTAGTAGAAAGACTAAAATCTCAAATCTTTGTGCTAAGCTGTGTCCAAAGAAGGTATTAACGTTTATAACATATTCGTTTTCATGCTCTTCTTGTGTTTAACTCCGGATGAGGCTGTGGCTTGTCTTTTTACTATCTTATTTTTGACCCAGGGCTGGCTTGAAACTTTTGAAGGATGAACGTGTCGCAGAGTTTACTTACTGCATACCATGTAAGTATATATTCATTTTGGGTTCCAGTTTTCCATTGCTATGCCTTTGAATGTATAAACGGGTCTATTTAGTTATATTACTGAATGGAGATGAATGAATTCATGATTGAATAAGTTTATTAAGGACTATGCTCGTAATTTTTTGGCAATCTCATAATTATACTTGCTTAAAGGCTGAAAAACCACTAAAATGTGTCATACTGAGTGATTTAACGAATAAGTCTAAAAGCAATTGGCGATGTTTATAAATCACACTAGAAACTATTTAGCTGAACGCCATAAGAGGTTGCATACAAAGGCCTTGGCTTCATCAGTTCATCCCCAACTCTTGCTAAGTTGAGAAGCTGTGGCGTGCCATGTTTAAATACTTATAACACCTTTTAACTGTGCTAATGAAACATAGTTACTGAAACATCTTTGTTCTCAGAGCCATTGAAAAACATATTAAGTTGGTATTTGCTAAATAATATGATTTACTTGTTCACTTTTTCTACCCATGTACAAAATACTTATGAATGGGTCAATCTATCTTTGTGTTTTATCTCATATGGGTCAAGTGTGCCAGATCCATAAAAAGGTAGCTAATCGAGAACTAGTCAAAGGGTTAGTATTTGTGGCTCAACACCCTCTGACCTGGCTAAGTTCTAACATGTTTCAAAAAACTACCCAACTCGCCCACCTTACCACTTCTAACTGTTACCTACTTGAGTGCAAAATCTTCTATGTAGTTTTTTCTGACTTTTGAGACTTGTCTTTTTGTTTCATATCTTTTTTGTAACCAGTTTTGTGTTTAGTGATCAAATGAGCATTTACATTTGTCATAGTGTTGTAATATAAAATAAATGTATATGTTCTTGCAGATTTTTATAACCCCTTTGAGGAAGACGAGACAAAAGAGAGTACTATTGTGGAATTACTCTATCCAGTGGAACCGCCTGTAAGTCACTTTTGAAACTTGCCATGCATACAACTTTTGTAATCAACGAGTATATACCATAACTTTGCCATACCACAACTTTTTGACTCCGGTTAGCACTGATTTGCTTTTATCTATATTCGTTTAAATTCTATAGATTTACTGTGAATTTGATTGGGAGTTTGACGAGGTTGAGGTAAGCCATACACCCATAATCCTCTATTTTCGGTTTTTCATATATGTTTTTGAGGAGTGTAAACCAAACAGAAGAATGGTGTTCTGATAATACTTTGAATCGATTATAGGAATATACCAATAATCTCATTGCGGAGGAGGAGTTATCTGAAGATCAGAAAGATGCGTTCAAGGTACAATAAAACTTAATAAAATCGCTGGACAGTGTTTCTTCCGTTGTTATGAACACACATCCAAACACTCCCTCTATATACATTTAATAGTTTTTATACAGGAATTTCTGAAGGAAAATGTCCAAGAAAGAAAGAGAGCTAATCGAGAGGTAGCTAATTGTTTATTGACATGACAGATTTGGTTTATATGCCTACTCGAGCTTGGTCTTAGTTTTGTATTTTGATATCATGTAGGCTAGGCAGAAGCGTAAACAAGCTCTAAAGGAACTGAGTCAAGAGAAATTAGACGCAATTAATAACACGAGGTTTTACAAATTTTATCCCCTTGAGGCACCCGATAACACAGTTATGCCAAAGGTTTGATTAGTTTTCATTCATTATAATAAAATACTTTACCTATTTAAATACAGTTAGATTTTGATCATCTGATATACCATTTGTGTTTTTTTTTGTCGCAGACTTCATATAAAATAGGTATTATGGCAAGGCACATAAAGTACTCTGAATGGGATCCGTGATGCTACAGGTGGTTGAAGCGACTGGGAAAACTATTGATAGGTGTTGTTTGCGTATAGTCGTCTTAGATGACTTCACATATGTCTAGCTGTAGGAACTTTTTTCAAGTTTCAAATATTTGACTTCACATATGTCTAGCTGTAGGAGAATAGCGATAGGTGTTGTTTGCCTATAGTCGTTTTAATTAGTAAAATGGAACTTTGACTTTTTCGTTGACTTTTGTTGACTTTCACTTTGACATATAACACACTTTTATTTTGTGTAATTTAATTTATTTGAGATCAAGTGCTTAGTCAGATTCAGCTTATCGTCGAGTCAGAAGGAGCAAAGTGCACACTCGTTCTTCAATGTGAAAGGATTGTATGTGTTATTGCATTTTAACAATGAGTGTCTTTTATATTATGTCTTTGCATTTGCTTTCGTTTCGTACACCCCTTTAAAAGGGATTGTATGTGTTATTGCATTTTATTTGATATAAATCTAGATAGTTGTCTTTGACCCATCCAAGATTATAGAGCTTCATGCTGCTGCATTGTTGTTCTACCTTGTTATGCATATAGTAATAAACTAGCAAGTTGAAGTGGTGACTGCATAAAATGCGTACGGCTGAATGAAATATATTGCGGGATATACCTCTAGACCCGGATAGGGCTGTCTTTTTACTATCTTATTTTTGACCCAGGGCTGGCTTGAAATGTTTGAAGGATGAACGTGCTGCAGATATTTGTTCGTAGAACCATTGAAGAACATGTAATGTTGGTAATCGCTCAATAGTACGAAGAATTCTCCACATGAATTTGTATCATTGCTTAGAAGGTGGCAGTTTCTACCCATGAATTTAGTATGGTTCGATTTGGCTTGTGTTTTTATCTCATACGGGTCAAGTGGGCTATAGATCAAATTATGCTTAGCTAAACGGGAGCTACTCAAATGAATTTATATCTGTGTTTAGTGATCAAATGTGCCTATAAATTTGTCAGACTGTTGTAATACAGCTTGTTGGATTAAGATTTAAAGACTTTGCTGTATTTTAGAATATATATACTTATCTGTACATTATTATAGGATCATATGCACGCCCAGAACTTTTATATACAAGCCTGCATAACATAGGAATAATGGGCCAAAGGCCTTAGACGAATTCTAGATAGATTAGACAGTTAAGAACTCTGGTCCTTTTTAGATTCTAGAAGCATGTTTCTCATACTGAAATCGTGGAGCCTGTTTGAATTTGAAGTTATTTGCCGCATCCAACTTCCATGTGACACTTTTTTCCTTGTTGCAGCACCAAGGGAACACGCGGCCTTTATGCCCATAGTGATTGCGGTAAGTAGAAGACACTTTTGTCTTTACATTTAAGCTTTGCTTATGTATTTATGTATTGTAGAGAATTTGCCACCATTCAGAGATCTCCATTGTATGTTAAATACTCCATTCAATGTCCTCATCTTAGTGAGCGGTTGTATCTCCGTTTCACCATCTGATAAAATTGGACTTATAAGTGACACAGGAGCGTAGAGAATTTGTTACATAGAGCAGATGAAAATGGATTTGGGTTTCGTAGAAAACGATTCATTTTTGTTTACAAAAAAGGTATTAACCCTCATAAGATTTATGTTTTCCATGCTCTATTCCTGTGTTATAAAAACCCGGAAGGTTGTCTTTTTTACTATTCATATTTTTGACCCAGGGCTGGCTTGAAAATGTTTAAAGGATGAACGTGCTGCCAGATAGTTGGTTCATAGAACGCCATTGAAGAACATGTAATTTGTAATCGCTCAATAGTACGTGCTATAGAACTCTCCACATGAAATTACATCATTGCTTAGAAGGTGGCAGTTTCTACCCATGTATTTAGAATGGGTTGATTTGGCTTGTGTTTTTATCTCATACGGGTCAAGTGGGCTATAGATCATATTATGCTTAGCTAAACGGGAGCTACTCAAATAAAATTATATCTGTGTTTAGTGATCAAATGTGCATATTATGCTACTGAAACGAGCAACTCAAATGATTTATTTGATAATTATCTGTAGTAAGAGAAAATATTCAAAAAATTAGTCTTCCGGTCATAACCAATTAACATAGTATATCTTATTCGTAAAAGGTACCTAATGGTCCTAACTTTCAAAAGTGATTACCACTATCTAGTAGAAATATTTACTCAAAATATTTATTTGTAATCAAATTTTAAAATAAGTGCTAAGTAAAATAAGAAGCTAATATAGCTATAGAAAAACTAGAACTTGTACAAAGTTCACGTTGAATCTATCACCAAGTTCATTTATCGCTTTGTGTATAACTTTGAATACAAACATTTCTTTCGAAACATAATGTTTATTCTAAAGACGTTCACCAATATATTCTCATATAGGCAGTATATAACCAAAAAACACTCCAAACTATGTGGTATTAATGATTAATCTATTGAGTCACTTATTCAAAAACGAAACATTCTCAACCTAATGAAAGAAATAGATGTTTGACGACATTGATGACTTCTTTTTTAGTTTTTCTCTATATGTAAATTTTCTTTAAGTTGGGCATGTTTGGTGTTAAAAACCTTTTCTTAATTCCATGTAATTTGTGCGTACTTCGTCTAGTTTTTTTCTTAATAATAGTTTGCCGTTCAAAAAAAAAAAAAATTTAAAAAGAACGAAAAATTAGTGAAATGTGTTTTTTTATGATGAGAATTAGTTTTTTATTATTTATTTTAGGTATTAGATTAGCTAAAGAGCAATGTAATTCATATTAAACTTGGATATCTTGGTACACCACTAGCAAATCAGCACATCGGTTATGAGACATAATACAAGGGGCAATTATTACGAGATTAGTTTAATCAAAATGTTTTCATAAATACTTGCTGGTACTAGTGACATGAAGATTAGTGTATTAATAAATACTTGCTGGTACTAAAAAAAGAGAAAAAGAAACCATGGCCAATTTATTCACGGATGGCCCAAGATGCTCAAAATGCTAAAAGATTAGTGTATTAATGAAATAAAGCTTTAATAAATACTTCTGTACAAAGTGACATGATGATAAATACAAGGGCACTTATTACCGATATTTTAAATCAAATGTTTTAAAATCTGTTCTTTCTAAGACTTCCGTGAACCTTATTACAACGGTTGTTCATGAATGTTATAAAAAATGTACTTATTTAAAACGGTTGTAAACCGCAGTAAAAAATAAATCTTATTATTTACTACCTTCTATTATAGAACGGTTCAAAACCATTTTAAAACACCTTATTTAACCATTATATAATACATTTTGTACTATGTGATTCATAAATGAACATTCCGACTTACAATGACACAATGTCGATTTGTGGTCTTACTCAAGTGGAGATATAGTATTCTCCCCCCCCGCCGGGAACTGGAGTTCTTCGAAACCTACAGTTAAGCGTGCTCATCTGAAAGTAGTATTGGTATAGTGGGAAGTCATCCATAAGGTCCACAAAGCAAGTCGTGAGCTTGCAGGCAAAGCGGGCGGTATTATGGTCTGAGTAGGCAATGTGCGTTCAAGGTGGTGGGGCAAACCTCATTGATGGACTATGATCCCTATGTGGAGGGGGATTTGAGACGACCCTAGGAAAATCCCACATCAGTTAGTGGCCTTGAAGAAAGTTGGGTTCATAAGATAGCATCGCCTTACAGGAGATACAACGAGTTATAGTCTATTGCAGTGAGTTCTCCAAACCCGTGTAGTTAAGCATGCTCATGTGAAAGTAGTACTGTTATGTGTGACCTGACGGGATATCTTCACATGAGAGCCACAAAGTAAAGTCCGGAGCCCTGTAAACATAGCAAAACCGCGGACAATTATTGTGGTCCGAGTAGGTGTGTAGTACAAATAACGATTAGAGAAGTTTTCAGTACACACTCGTTTAAGTTAATGTGTTTTCAACCACGACAAAGACGCAAGGTCAAGTCCTCGACTAAAAATATTTTGTTCATGTTAAACCGTAAATTTGAACAAAGAGGATTTTAGTTTGCACCAAATTTGATCTTAGTGTGATATTCATTTCCATGCAAATACCAAATATGTTTTCTTAAATTCATAAGCAATTAAGCATAGCAATGCCACTCATAAATTTAAAAGACCTTTTTGATGTTTCCATGTTTCTTTAGTACAAGTTCACTAAAAGAACTTAATAAGAGAAAAAGTGAAGCTCGCAAGAATTGAGCAAAGGTCAATCAGAAAGGTAAAAGGCTGCATAACCACTAGGAAAACAGACATTTTCTTTAGAACTACGAACTTTTTTATCTTTATTACGTACTTAGATAAAAATAAAAATGTCATCTTCACAAAATTACATTACTCGGAAAAAAGTTTGCGGGGGCAACTGCCCACACTGCCCCCTATGTAGGACCGCCACTGTCCAAATGTTTCGTTCTTATAAGAAAATTTCTGTAAAACACAGTGTTCAAAATAATATAATGAGATGCCTAAATTTCTTTTCGGTTAGTGGTGATTTATATGCTCTATACAGTCTACAATGTGTATAAGTCGAATGATCCCCAAGATATTTTTTCATTGATAAATTAGTGTTTATTGCATAACATGCGTATTATACAAAAAAGAGTAAACTGCAAAAATCATCCATGTGGTTTGTACTTTTTGGCACTAATCATCCCTAACCGATATTATTGGCAATAATCATCCCTGAGTGCTGAAATATTCGGCAAAAATCATCCCTCATCACGAATTATGGAGGGTAATTATGTCATTTAAAACACACAGGGATGATTTTTGCCAAAATATGTTTAAACCAAAGGATGATTTTTGCAGTTTTAAAAAAAAAACTAATATTCACAATTATAATTATTTTTTATTTTTTTTAATTAAATCATCACTTCATTATAATAATAGAATTTACAACAAATTAGAGGGGAGCGGAGATACTATCTGGGCCTTCACTCTTTTGCGTCAAAGGCGATATTATTATTATTATTATTATTATTATTATTATTATTATTTATTATAAATCACTTTATTAGAAATTTAAGGGATTTATAAAAAATTATTGGGAAGCCGAGATATTATCTAGGCCCCCACTCCTTGATGTGTGTGTTTATCTGACTGGGACTTTCGCCTTTGACACAAACCAGGATGGCTGATTTTGTTCCGCCTTCACACGTTTACGTTGTGCCGCATCAATCAGCCATCATGGTTTGTGTCAAAGGCGATAAACACACACATCAAGGAGTGGGGGCCTAGATAATATCTCGGCTTCCCAATAATTTTTTATAAATCCCTTAAATTTCTAATAAAGTGATTTATAATAAATAAATAATAATAATAAAATAAGTAAATTACAATTAAATATAATAGAATTAAATAAATATAATAATAATAATAATAATAATAAAGGTGAGTGTAGTATATGCACACCATAGAGTTATCTACTTTGATTACTTAATTAGTTTGCGTGGTATTCTATGTTTCACTCTCGCGTATATTCAAGAAGGGGGTTTAATTTATTGCTAAAAGGTACACACTTTTGATCACCTTTGTTAATTAAATATTCTTTATGTGTTTACTCTTCGGCTGCGCTCGGAGCTTTAATGGTTTATAGGTTGTATAAACCAACTGGTGGCATCCCGAGCCATCAGTATCAGAATTTGTAGTTACAAAAGTATTAATATGTTGTCAATTTAGGTTTCTTATTATTTTTTTTAAGCTCTTTGGACGTTTTATGCTTAAAGTGTCGATCTTTGTGCTTATAGATTCATTATTTTTTGGTTATAAACAGTATTTAGTCCGATTTTCTTAGGTGGTATAGCTTTTTTATGAAAAAAACTTGATATGTTTAAATTGTAAATTGATCGGTTTTATGTTTAAATTAATTGTTAATTCGGCATCCATGATAAAGACATGCAATTTATCATGGAGCGATATATGATATAAATCTTGTTAATTGTTAAAAATTTTATGCAAATATGATTATCAAGTATTAAAACATAGACATCAAATTTATATGGTTTCGATCCACGACTTTAAAAGCTAGGGAAGACCTTAGCTATGTCTTAACGGGGCCTAAAAGTTACTTAAATTTTATGGTGTATGTTGGTATGTATTCGTATATGGCTTACGCAATCGATTATATCGATGGATGTGGCCGGAGTCATTGGACGAAGGAGCCTTTTATGAATATATACATGTTTTAATTATTAGATAATTTGGATCTTAATTGATATTTGCATGACTTAATTGTTAAGTGAGTTTAAATAAATGTTATTTAGTTTAGTTGATGTTTATATGTTTTATTTTAAGTTTGACTTGTGAGAAAATAAAAGGGTTTTTCGGAAAACAAATATAAACATGACTAATGATTATCGAAATAGAGTTGGAAATAAATAAATCACTATTTGTTTTCACTGGTTATGAAACACTTACAATGTTGTCAAATCCAGTGGGAGCATCCCAATTATTTCGGAACAAGACATTCATGTGATGCTATCGAATTGTAGGAGCTACAAGGTTTTTTGTTTGTTAGTAACCAAGATATTTCTCGTTGTCCTTGAGATTGCATAATTTTCCAAACTATAGACACTCATGTTTTAAGGTTCGTCGTGCGTATTTCTTATTAAACAAAGTGGTTCATATCTACTTGTAAATGTAATATCTGTGGACACTATTTATTTGTCCATATAAACAAACGAATGTGTGTTGTTTGAATACATGTATGATGTGTACATGCACAAGTGGGAGAAATATTTATGTATGAAGGTAAAAACATGACTATTAACGATATGATTAAAGGTTTTCTGGACCGTTAGTTATGAAACAATTAGGTGTGATATGAATTAAAGACTACTTCAAGTAAAATGTTTATGTGTTTTTGGAATGTCAAAAATAATGAAGTAATCTTAATTGATAGACTACTTCAAGTAAAAGGTTTATATGTTTTTGAAATGTCCAAAATAATGAAGTAATCTTAATTGATAGACTACTTCAAGTAAAAGGTTTATGTGCTTTGGAATATCCCAAATAATGAAGTAATCTTGATTAACTTGAAATTTTTATGAAAGTCAGAGTTGGCGTTAAGAGTTACTTGAGTTAATTATGTTTAGGTTTTATTGTATAATTACTAAAACATGAAGTCCTTTAAATGTTGAAAAGACTTATTACATAAAGTAAGTTATATCCTCTGGGTCTATGACATGATCAAAAAGTCCTTGAATTGTTCAAAGGCAATTTAATGTATGTTAAACATGGATAGAGTTCTTGAAATAGTTTAAAGTCGTATACATTAATGCATGCAAATAGGTTTTTAAATATTATATATTCAATTTGGTTTGACATAATTGATAAGTATGTGACCTAAAAGGTATTAAGTTATCTAAAAGATTGTGATAAAGTCTCACAATAAAATTACTCATAGAATACCACAAATCTTGTATGCTTAGAGTGTTGAAAAATTCAAATATCTTTGAATTATTATGATTTTGATAACTTAAATATTTTACCTCCAAAATCTGTAAAGGTTTGAAATTGAGTATGTCTTGAATATACTCAATATAATTCCAACCTAAAAGGTTAATAACACATCTAAATTTGTTAAAAGTCTATGAGATGTTATTAACAACAAACTAAACTCAGGAACTGTCAATGTATCTTGTAATTGCTACTCTGCATGCTAAGTAATTATAGAAGAGTCTTTAATTACAAAAAGCAAGTGGGAGCGTTTTAGATCTGGAAGAGATATAGAATACAAAATACATAACCTTCTAAACACACTAGTGAATATCATACTGAGGCTTTGCGAGTAAATGTTACATGTAAATGTTAAACCTCATAATGATATAATTCTCGTTCATAGATCCGTAAGGATACCTCAAATACTTGATTGATAAACGTTATTTCAATATTGAGAAATATGAGTCACAGGATCATGAGAACCTGTTAAAGATGCATTATTGAATTTTGAATTCGGTATCATGATGAAACCATTAATATGCATTGTTGAATTTCGTATATGTTAATTGATCAAAACTTTGGATGGTTAAGATGCTGTCCACAAAGATAATCAATTTAAAACTTGATTGATATTTAACTAAACGGTTAGACTATGAAGTTAAAATGAGTTTCTTTAAAGAGAAGAAAAACCCAAGTGGTTTGGTTCTTGGTTTCAAACTCATAAGGGCAATGTTGTACACATATTTGATGCATGCATTATGATAGGATTTTAATCATACTCAAGCAATTGATTGTGATTAAATATTATTTCTATGTGCATTAATTATATAAAGATGATTGATTGTCATACTATTGTTCATATAGATGAATATGACAATGGAATTTAAAACTCTTCCTTTGATGATTACTATTGCGAGGACGAAGAGAAATCAAAGGAGTTTATGAATTTATATAATCTTTATGAAGTGTACGAGCGGCTAAGAATCCAAGTATGGATCATTGCAAGCATCTAGGAGAATAATCTTATGTTTATTGTTAAATAAAGATAACTCCTAAGAATTTCTAAAAGCTAGTGGGAGTATTATATTCAGGTTCCTTTCACCTGAAAGATTTAGGAAATTAAATATACAACCTTGAAATATATGTTCATTGCTATGAACATATGCGGTATATAAATCTAACACAATTTGACATACCATTTAGAAAGTCTCAATGGATACATATCTTTGATAAGATGGAACATGAATGAAATCTTGAGTTAGACTAAAGGATTCGTTATGTACATCATATTGTGTAAAGAAATAGTTGTATCATGCATGAATGCAAGATGATTTGACAACATTGGTATTTAGTCGAAAGTTATTAGATAATTATAGAATTGAATATTTAATGGAATATGTTTGGATTTGGAAATCTTCTTAGATTATGGATTTGTCCATAGTAATAAAATCTAAGGATATATATTGCAACAATTTATTGTGTATATGAATATATACAATGAAACTTGGAGTCATGTGGTGCAAACTTTATTAAGATAATATTCATCGTTTTACGGAGTTTAAAAGATGGGGTTGTTTGTGTCACGGATGCTAAATCGATTTGTGATGACACTCATTATAGTCATGGTTTGATTTCATTTTGATGAGTACCATGTGGATAATTGTGCTGACTGAGGAACATAGTTGCATTTATACATTAAAAGAACATGAATGCTTTAAGTTGGAGCTTGTGAAGATGATTGTGTCATAGTTGATGTTTCACCTTTTGAGATATAGTGTGTCGTGATTTTTGTATTTAATGATCAATACAATCATCTTACATATTCAAAGTCTTCACTTATTGAATTCTTGAATAAGTATTCTCCAAAATTCCGAAAGATCAAAGCTAGTTGGAAATTTATAATTTCTTGCCATGTCAGCATGTTCGATAGTCGTTTCTGAGGCGTGTATTCGTCAACTAGAATTTTCTATTTTTTATTCTACTGCATTGTACTATTTAGTATTTGGATAAGGGATATTAAGACAATTTTATTAATGATAATGATACGTGGTATGTGGTTATATTTAATATAAATTGTGTCATATATTTGCATGTTTAAATCCATGAATAATAATAGTTATTATTCTAAATTAATCCGTTGTCGATTAACAATATAGGAATAGTGTTAAACTAAGACAATTCTGAGTGATTGGTGATATTGGAGATATTTGATATTGGCGATATTAAGGATAAGTCCACCAAACTCACATGATATTTATAAGATGAATATTGGATTTCCCCAACTAACAAGATTATCACTTTATGGATTGGCGTCATTAAGTGAATCTTGTAAGTGATTTTAATTTACTAAATCCTTAGACTTGAGATGCAAGTAGGTTTAGCATATGTGGATATTCCTTCTTGATATAGTTTAAGTTGTCCTGAATAAGGTAACTAATAAGGGCTATGTCATAATGGTTTATGCTACATGAGATGGAACTTGAAGGTCAATATAGAAATTTGTTACTTATTTAGTTGTAAGTATGATGCCATGGGCTCCTCGTTGGGTTAATCCGATGAATCGTGGCCGCACTAAAAACTCATGTAGATATGTCTCAATGATTTTTGGTATCTAGATTATTCCCTATATTCGAGAATCAGAATCGTTAATTAATGGAATGATATTGATTCGCCTGTATCCATTTTTTACTACAGCATCAGAAACAAAAGGATTGTACATACTTAAATCATTTTACTGTGATTTGATGAAAGTTCATCATGTTATTCTGGGAACTTGGCGTGTTGTAGACGCTTACCAATGTTGTTATATTTATTTGTGACTGGTCCAGTGGGAGATGTTGGGATATACATATCATATAATTAATTACGACGGAAATACGTGAGCTTATGGGGGCACACGCGTATACACAGAGGATACGCTTATTAATGTAATTAATATATTTATTGTATATTAATTATATTAATATGTTTCACGAAATAATTAAACGGTCTTCAATTATAACGTTTGACGTTAGATTTAATTAAAAGATATTAACAAGTGAAGGACTTGTTAGTACGAAAACCAAACTCGTGGGGTGTTGGTTGTGACCGGTAGAACTAAAAGAGTACAAGGGGATGGGAGATGTAGATTTAGAACTTAGGAGGTGTTCTAGTCTTTACTTGGAGAATAGTTTAGAGGCTTATATATACATCTAAACTTCTAAAAAATGTCGTTTAAAAAGATATAACATATGAAATCTCTTTGAAAAGTTATATGCATGACAGTATACCTTATGCATGATGTATATTTTTACGCTTGGCATGAATCCATGATATATAAATTTTACAATGCATTTATTCCCTTTCTCTTAACCGATTAGGATGCAAAGAAAAAACAAAAGGTTTTTGTTGTTCGGTTGACTCTACTCAAGAAACAAGGAATGTTGGTTGTTTTAATTCGTGAAGAAATAGACTTGCATCTTAACGTAATCTCGGTGTCGTGTTGTGTATTGCACACATAGAGGTTATCTACTTGATATCTTATTAGTTTGCGATGGTATTCTATTTTTCACACAGCGTCTATTCAAGAAGGTGGTTTCATTTATTGCTAAAGGTACACACTTTCTTGATCCTTTGTTAATTACATTTTCTATACGGTGTTTATGTTTTCGTGTGCGCCGTACTCGTGATATATTTATTGGTTAATTAGATATAAAAAACCAAACAGGGTATTGACCATTATCTTTCTTAAATAGTTACCTACATTGTCCAACTTTCAACAGTGATTACTAACTATCTAGGTACTCATAAAATCATAAATATGTACTCTAATATTCGCAAATCAAAATTTGAAGTAAGTGTTAAGAAACAAAAAAGTTAATTTAAATATAAAAAATTGAGAACTTCTACAAATTTCACAGATACTACTGGGACGAAGTTCAATTTTCAAATATATGCACTGCAGAGTATAACGCGAAACATATATTATTATTCTAAACATGCATTATTAGTATACACACTAGTATATAAACAAACAACATTTCATTTCTTCAACCTATGTGGGATGTAAGATTGAAAGGTCTTTTATAGAAAGAAAAAAATTAATATAGTAGCTAAATGTTGTATCATGAAACTTTAGTATTATTTATGTGTTCATATACACCATTTATCTTCTTTTAAAGAATTGAAGGTACTCCGTTAATTGATGCCAAGTAAACTTTTTAAGTGGAGCAAATGACAAGGAGATCCTCTATCGAGTGTAAGGTGTTGCTTGTGTATATCCGGAATAGATGACTTCCATATGTCTAACTGCAAGAAATTCGTATATAAAAACATAGAAGTTTCAATTGCGAGTTAAGCATTTAAACCAAGTAGATGCAGATGTTTCATCACTACTTCAAGAAAGAACCAACGTGGTTGCAAAAATGTTGGTTGTATATCATCCCAGAATTTGTATTTCACCCGAATACTTAAAAAAATGGTTGAGGCTTTGAACAACATCGTGTATTCATAAAAACGTAGATATAAACGTATATAAATTCGTATATAAAAACATAGATAA
>BQNB010013493.1:60491-77045 GCA_026074375.1 Tanacetum coccineum | reverse complement strand
GACCATAGGGGAACACAAAGGAGAGAAATAAGAAAGTGTGTTTGTGCCATAAGAACCAACTAACAAAAAAATGGTGAGTGTGTGTGTGTCTAGGTGCGGACGAACCAAAAGACCAAGGGGAGGGGACAAAATTGACTCAATTTTTTATTTAAATGCAAGTCTGATCACGACAGTTGCTACAGTATAAAAATGTTTTTATATACGTTATTTTATACACACATGTTTATACACGTTTTTATACACACATTTTTATACACATTTCTATACACCTATTTTTATACACACATTTTTATACATGTTATTATATACACGTTTTCATACACACGTTTGTATTAAAGCGTGTGTATAAAAACTTGTATATAATAACGTGTATGAAAATGTGAGTATAAAAATGTCTATACAAACGTGTGTATGAAAACGTGTATAAAATGTGTGTATAAAAACGTGTATAAAAATGTGTGTATAAAATCGTGTATAAAAATGTGTGTATAAAAACGTGTATATAATAATGTGTATAAACATGTGTGTATAAAATAACGTATATAAAAACGTTTTTATGCATTTTTATAAAAACGTGTATATAATAACATGTATAAAAATGTGTGTATAAAAGCGATCGCATAAAAAACGTATATAATAACGTGTATAAAAACGTTAGTATAAAAATGTGTATATACACATGTATATGAAAACTTGTATATAATAACGTATATAAAAATGTGTGTATAAAAACGTGTATAAAAATGTGTGTATAAAAACGTGTTTATAATAACGTGTATAGACATGTGTGTATAAAAACGTGCACATAATACTATGTATTAAACCATGTATTAAAACGTGTATAAAAATGTGTGTACAAAAACGTGTATAATTTTTTTCTAAAATAATTAGAAAAGATTTTTTAAAGAAAACTAAACGGCCGTTAGTATAAAGGACTAAGGTTGCAAACGGCCGTTAGTATAACGGTTAAAAAGTACAACAACAACAACAAAAACGATACCCAATCCCGCCAGGCAGGGTATGGGGAAGGTGAAATGTAGACATATCATGCCCCTACCCTTGGGAAACCTTTGTGAGTGGAATTGTCCAAGGGATACTTGGGGATTTCCTTAATTTCTCTATAAGTATATTTTTTTTTACGTGTGTATAAACTGTTCTCAATCAAAGATTAACAAAAGATTTGAATTGTTTAGAAAAATAAATACATAGATGCTAACAATAGGGAAAGATGAAAACTTCGATGCTTTTTCAGATCATTAGTCATTTCTTCTACCAACTTGTAATGGTGTGTTTATAGAATAAGATCGATTTAGTTATGTGTCGGATTATTTTTTATTCAGTGGTATTTTGAAAAGTTATCCTCCGTACTCTGCCTATGGCGGGATTAGATATCGTTGTTGTTAGTTATATTTTGAAAAGTTATGTAAATTTAGTGTTTTTTTACCTTTTAACATAGTTTACAAGTCATACTTTTACTTGGAACAACTTCAAAATACCCATACAATGATATATCATACTAGTAAAACATTTTGGCTAAAATTATAATGGGTATAGCAAACAAAATCTCAATTTATAAACAGGCAAATCGCACAAAATTATAGTCGAACTTTATTTTTTTTTCTCAATATAGTGTGCCAAACTTCTTTTGATTGCAACGCGAGGCTAACAACGGATTTTTGAGTCATTTAGCCGATCACCTAATTTTCCGACAATCTTTTCCAATGATTGTTTTTTTTCGGCTACCCACCACCACAACCTTCATCTTGCAGTCTATCACCACAACCCACTATCACTTTCATCTATCATCGGTCAGTGACGAAGCTAGGATTTTAATTTTGAGTGGACCAAATAGAAAATTAACACTTGACCAAAAACGTAACATTATTACAGTATAACTTCATTCTAATTGCTATTAGAAATCCTCGGAAATACATAAGACTATACACCGATTATTTTAGTAAAAATAAGAGAAATCATAACTAGATTAATTTTGATAAAAGAAAGGCTACAAATATAAAAAAAGTTTTGATAGTTTAAATCAACATAGCTGATATAAATGAATTAAAATAAATTTAATTTTCATAGAAAAATTCTTAAAAATGGAACAACCACAAACGCTTAAATACAAAAACTAGAAATTGATGATAGTTGACTTTTGTATAAGCTCATAATAGAATCGATAGGGTAGCACACTCAATGACTCAACTAATTTGAATCTACTAACTCCTATTTTCATCAATATAGAAGTGCTAATCAGTTTGGGTGAGCTAAATACACCAAGATAGATCTAAGTTTCTCAACTGAGTGCATAGATGATTTAATATCAGTGGAAATTATGGGAGGTTTTGGGTTAGCCAGGCCCCGTCATATGCTACACATGGCTCCATCCTTGTCACCAGTATGATATTAGTGGTCACCCGTATTACCTAATTCAGCAATCCCAAAGTTGCTTTTTTGATCAATGAAACTATCTACTAGGTTGCTATCCCAAGACGCCATTCGGCATCTTCTATAAAACATGCACGCTAGAAAAATAAACAAGTAAAGACCATACAAACCAAACCTCTAGTAACAAATCAGTGATATAACAAATCTCATAATGAGTTATATAACATAAACCTAAACATGTATAAAGAGTGTTTTCTATAATTGTTTACTTGATTCTGATTTCCTTAAACTGCAAGTAATCTTTTAGCTGCATGGAATCATCTTCTTGCTTTTTCTTGATGCTTGATCGACTTCCAAAGTGTTTATGGGAAGAATAAACGTGTGTTGGTTGCATCAGGTATTCATCAGCACAAGTAAAACTAAGGTTAGATCATATACACACTTGGAGTATACAAAATCGGCTTGGAAATCGACTAGTTTGACTAAGGGTTCGAATCCTTTAGCTTTGGTAGACCGAATAGATTGGAGATGTGAGGGTTTCAATTTGGGATATATGAAATAATAGTGAATTCTAGTTTAATATGCATCGATATTTATAGGGTACCTAAAGACATTTCTAATACAACTAGAAGTCTTTAGAATTATCCATAAGTACATTATTTTGACAAGAAGTCAAACTAACCCCCTCTCTATAAGGAGTCGGTCGAACCATCAAACCTCAAGGGTTTATGATTTTTCCCTTCTATGTACTAAATATATTTATCCTAGATAAATTTATACGTTAGAGATAATTACCGTCATACCCTCTTTTTGAGAATATTTCTCATTTCTCATTTCATGTTGTATCTCTTTTCTCATTACCTACTTGCATGTTTTGTCTAGTGTGCACATGTGTGACACATCAACATTTCTAATAGTATAACTTTGAAAATTGTTGTTCTTAGCATTTAAATTCTTTCATCATCACCACCACGACGTTCACCAACACCACCACCACAGCCAGCTATGGTTGTGGTGATAGATGGGGATGATTTTTGCAAAAAGTTTAACAAAAAGTTTTGCAAAAATCATCCCTCTAGGGATGATTTTTGTCGAACGTTTCACCACTCAGGGATGATTAGTGCCAATAGTATCGGCTAGGGATGATTAGTGCCACAAACTACAAACCACAGGGATGATTTTTGCAATTTACTCTTTTATAAAATTGTTCAACTTCGATATCTTTAATTTAAATATATATATATATTTAAAATAAATACAATTGTTACATTATCTGCCATAAAATTAATTTTTAATTTATAGAAACTTATTAGTTAGTTGTATTTTACATGCATATTTCCAAAAAAAGATAATTAAAAATGGATATCTAATTAGAAATGCATAACATAAAACAAATACTAGTCGTGTCGTAAATTAGTTATCACACATTATGATAACGATGATGAGATATTATCTTTTGTCAAGTTTTTAGTTAATAAAAAAAAAGTATTATTTCGAAAAAATGAAAATAGAAAGTTTGATGAAATATAGGAAGTTTGGAAGATACTGTAGTAGAGTAATTAGGTAAAAGTTTTTGTAACGTATAGTCGGTTACCCACTTGTAGAAAAGTGGTTAAATCTCACCACTTTTTATCTTTCCTTTGTATTATGTTTGTTTTGTATAAAACCAAAACAAAGTGTGATAAGTTAAGGTTGTTGTTGATCCGATCAGATCAAAAGATGGCCTCAAATTTGGTTAATAAGATGAAATCCAATAATAGTGGAATTCGAGACTCGAAAACTAAATTCGATTCATCTGTTATCAAACACAGAGTTGTTTCTTCTGTTTCTGGTGGTTCATCCATTGATTCCAAACATAAATTTACATCTTCTACTAAATCTTCTGCTGAGGTATATTTCAATTACTTGCTTCACACTGAATCTGTAACTAATAAATTTGATATGTTAGATGTTGACTTGCCTTGTGGACTAGGTGAATTCAATTACAACAGGGTAACCGTTAACTTGTTCTGTTATATAACTAACTCCCTCACGTCTCTACTTAGAATCTCTTCTCTTTTATTGCCTTACTACATTACTATTAATCTCCCATCATTTCTTCATTTCGAATGCGACAACAACTAGAATAACAAATAATAATATGGAGATTTCTAGTGCCTCGACTTCCGCTTTACCCGCGCCCCCGCCGCAGTATCCGCCTGAGTCTCTCACGGAGCGAGTCTTGCGCGCACTTGAGCATCGCTTGCGTCTCCTTCACCGCGCCAATTCCGACTTTTTTATCTTAGGTGCTACGGGGAATGTTTATACTGTTAATATCTCGTCTGCTCCTTCTTGTAGCTGCCCTGACCGCACTACCCCGTGCAAACATATTCTGTTTGTTTATATTCGTGTGCTTTCCGTTTCTTTAGATGACCCTTGTCTGTGGCTTCAAACGCTTAATCCAAGTCAGGTTGCGAGTCTTCTCTCGGCGCCTATCGCGCTTGATGCGGTTGCGGGTGTTGTGATACGACAACGCTTCCAAGAAATGTATACGCACCGGGCTGTGACGCATCCGGATGGGAAGGTGCCGCCTGTAGTAGCGGAAGAAGGGTCAATGTGTCCGGTTTGTTTGGAGGATATGGGAGGAGGGGAGAGGAAACTGGTGGCATGTGGGACGTGTAAGAATCCGATACATGAAGACTGTTTGTTGGCGTGGAAAAGGAGTAGTAGACGACGATCAACGAGCTGTGTCATATGCAGAGCAAGGTGGAGGGATCGAGCTGAACAAGAAAAGTATATTAACCTGTCTGCTTATGTTAGCGAAGATGAAAATACTAGTGATAATGATGGCCAAAATGACTATTGTGAGCTGAATTTGATCAATTAGAACTTCTAATTGATAGAGATGTATATGCTTTCAATTCCGTAGTTTAATTTGTTACATGTCATAGGATTTGTTGATTTAAATTTGTAATATAAACATTCATTGTTATTCAAGACTCCAAATATTATGTCCCTCGACAGTACCTATAGCTTTTATTGATAGTTGTGAGTTGTGCGCTATTGCGCTAGAGCTTTAATTTGTATAAAGTTGTTTGACAAATTACTTATAGCTAGAAATTGAACAAATCTTGACGTTTTCACTTTGTTTCGTTTACAAACCTCTTTCTTTGTTGGTTTGTTGCGTTAATGGAAGGTCAACACAACAGTATATATGACACGGATATAGAATTTTACTTTTTTTTAGAAAAGAAATCTTACGCGCACACACCTAAGATATACACTTTCAGTTACCTACATAAATTACACATATGTCCTTGACGAAACTTGAACCTTAACTACTTGGTTGAGGAAATAGATCTCACCCGGACACCACTAGACCAAAGGCCCCTTGTTAACACAGTGAGAAATTAGAAGGATTTAGACAATAATAAGTTTTTAGATCTGATCTGATCAGATCAGAAATGACCACAGAAACCAAATCTAATATGGTTGATAAGATGAAACCTGACGATAATAGCGGAATTCAAGATGCAAAAACTAAATTTGATCCATCTGTTATCAAGAACAGAGTTTGTGATGGTTCCATCGATCCCATAGAGAAATTTACAACCACCACTACCAAATCTGAGGTAGATCAGTTCCAATTTTCATGTTGATTGAATAATTTAGTATTAGTTGCTTGAAATTGATATTGATATATCTATATATGGTCTATTAGATTTGATCTAATTGTTGGTATAGCCAATTGAATTGCAATTTCTTACATATGTTGGTAGCTGCGAGAATCATTTGCCGATTTGATTGCCAAATTTAGAAATGAAAATCTTATCTAACTCTTTATCTAATCACTAGTGTTGGATTCTGATCGTGATTTACAAGCATCACTTATCCAAACACCCCTAATTTAGGTTTTATATGCAGTTTTCCGAAACATATAGTGTGTATCTTTGTTGTTTATGTGTTGTACTACATTGGACTATATGTTATCTTACTAAATTGGTCGGTAAATTGTTTTTGTGCCTGTTGGTTGAAGGCTAAAGGAAAATCGATTGTGACTTCATCAAAGACCAAAACAACAACCGTCGTCAAGAAAAGAGAAAAGAAAGTTTACTCCTTGCCTGGCCAGAAGTTTGACGTTCCAGAAGAGGTACACCATGTTTTTTGTTCGTTTTCTTATGTACTAAGCGATGTATTCGTCGTGATTATAACATTTAACTTTTGGTGTGATTCATGTGTGACAGCGAGAACCTCTAAGGATTTTTTATGAGTCATTGTTCAAGCAGATACCTTCTAGCGAAATGGCAGAGTTTTGGTAAGTTTACTTATAAACATGAAGCATAAAAGGTTTCTATGAAATGTGATTATCTTGAACAGTTAACAGATATACTTCTTTTATAAGATAGTCGGGGAGGGAGGTGGTTGGATGTGCGTTTAAAGTGATTTTAGATTCAAGTGTTTGTCTAAGACTGACTATAATTCCAGTTTTTTAATATTAATCTGACTTAAATAATCAGCTAGGGAGTTGCTATAGAAAAACTGGTTATTACCAGGTCAAGTTTAAATGCATGCAGTTCATTTGTAATTTGTCAGGTTGGGTACCCAAAATATATGATTTTCACTCGGGAATTACTAAATTTGACATAGTACAATATGATCTATTCCTTATAATTTATTTTTTGTCAAAATGCAAGCCTTTAATTGTAGGAATATGTGAGCACCATGGTGTCCATTTCAGCCAGGTTTGGGTATTTGGAATCATACCGCTGAGCTTGGATTGACCTAACCAACACTATTAGTTTCTCAGGATTTTTTAATTTCCATAAATAATCAATAACAAAAGAAGTTAATAAACTATTATCACTGCACAAATTCACCAATAGAAACAGATTAGGAGGTAGTAAAACACCCAGTGTGAATTGCGCAATGGGAGACTTCGGTTAATTTTGACACCTCTTCTTTATAGTCTAAGTTTGTCATTTGATAACCAAGCAGTACTTAGCAATAAACCCAAACCGCAAACGACCCACTTATAGCATTTCCTAGTGCAAGAGTACACTTGCTTCATACAGTTTAAATCAACTGCTATTCAAACTGATCCCTGAGCTCGTAATAAGATAACCAACCCAAGAGAGTTTCAGTTTGTTCAGTTTTCTGAAGCAATTCGGTGGAAGAGTCATGAGTTTTAAACCCAAATAAAGTGGATTAATTTAGATATATAGCGAATGAAAGATCCTATATTTATATTTGCAACAAAAGATATAAAAGTGCCAGAATTCGAACTGTAAGTCGACAGTCAATGAGAATAGTCCGACCGCGCTTTGAAACATTATTCCATTGGTTCATGAACTGAATGCACTGTATTATCAAAACAGACCCCTATCTTGTGAATGGAAGTATGAAGTTGTGTTTTATTGCATTCTGGTTGTGCATGCTGATGGAACATTGTAAGTAGTCACCAAAGGCACAAAAAGGCAAATGTGAAAAACAGAGAGTCAAAGCACATAAGAATGGGAAAACCATCAAATCTCCACCACCACATAGTAAGGCTGAAAGTATCAAAAAAGCCTACCCAACAGTTTACCGCCACCTAGAAAGGAGAAAGTTCAAAAAGCCCCAACAGTTTTCCCGCCACCCCGAATAGCGCAAGAACCAACAAGCCACAACCTGACTCAAAGAACTGTGGATGCCAAACCACAGATATCGTGTAAAGTTCAAACTAGCCCCAACATTTATATATCGCCACCAAGTATATAGTGAAAAAAACAAACAATCCACAACAGGCATCACAAGTAACTGGGAAGCAAAACCATCCGAAACTGATTTTAAACAAGATACCGATGATGATTAGATTAATGTCTTGGAGCCACAAAAGAAGAATGAGAAAAGATCGCATCAACGTCTCCTTATAGATTGATAAACATCAAAGAGTAAGTTGTTGACTTATAGTTGATTTAGCCACGAAGACTATCATATGCAATAACATAATGGACTTGAACATTACTATATACTTCTATTTCCAGATTTTATAAATGATCAAAAGAAAAATATTACAGCAGAAACTCAATGATCCTCGAGTGATGATGAAATTGTTCCATTAGTTTAGCCATCTTCTTGTTAATCGAGCTTTGCTCCTCCCATGAATCAAGTAACTTTAGGTTGACGTTCAATAATCTCATATGAGCGTCCATGTGCATTGCGTGATTGCGATATGGAACTTTGAAAATACCAAGCACAATGGTGAAATTACACCGTAGGTTTATAAAATAACAGCATGGTACACCGGTTTATTTCAAGCACAAACTGCAAATTATGCCAGAATAACATCACGTAAGGTTTCGATTCATGACTAGTAGTATTTGTCGCAAGATTCATCATATAAACTTAAACTTTAGTTAACTATTATGCCGTCTCAAAATTTCTATAAAGAACAGAGGGCCGATGAACGAAATTAATATAATGAAGCATTTTTACGAGAATAAATGTTGTCCACCGGTATTAAAAATATAATGCAATATATTTATCTAAAGCGTTTAACTCATTTAAGATACATTCACTCTAAATAATTATTTTAGTTACTTGAAAAAATATGTGTACGCATTGCATTATAACTATTAGACGGGACAATTTGGGCCCCTACAAAATATTAGTCCCTTGTGCAGTCGCCCCACGCTAACAAACGCACCGTCAAAGACCGACCCAAAACTATTTTTCAAAATAATATTGGTTACACATTCACATGGTATTTAGTTTTCACCAGCCATCCCTTAAAACAGGAACAAGATTAAATTAGAAGGCAAGCGGCAGGTTGCGGAAAATTAAAGTTCCCATAATCGCCGTTCCCCTTCACGGATCCCCCCGGGGGGGACCCCATTAAGAAATAAGGATTTTTCTTCGTTGACAAAATTCACGTTTTTTTCTTTTCATATACGCTAATATATTTTTAAAAAAACTTATAAAATTACAACGTTACGAGCTAATAATTATATATGCACATTGATCGTACAATGATTTGCACCTACTTAATCACAGTGTGTTGTATGAAGAAAAACGTTGGAATACTTCAAAGCGTGGAAGTGGATCCACAGAACTAGGGATGGGACCCCTACGAACTGCTTCCGGTCGAGAAACAGTAAACATGGAAATGGTATATTTTTTAGAGAGAGAAAAGTAATGATTGTGTAAGAACACATACTTTATATGGTAAAATGAGGCGTTATTTAAAGGCAAACCCTAGGAATGACCTACTACTACTACGGTGTCTTTCTGGTTGGCTATGCGGAGCAGACTCGTATAGCCAATGAGAGTGCACCATCAGAGGCTCCCAAGATCGTGCGCGACAAGCAACGGTTAATCATGAGCGTGAATAAAGGATAATATTTGTTTCCATTAGTTTTGGTCCACAAAAAAATAATTTGTTTTTTCTTTAGCTCGAGCCTTGCACGGCTTGTCGGAGGCCTTTGGGTTCCTCTGTAGGTGCCCGGAGGCCTTACCGATTTTTGATATGCCTTCATTGTGTAATGGCAATTTCCCTTAACGTTTAGCCCGTGTGGCTAGTACGCCAATGACACTTCGGAAGCGTTGGTTGTGCAGCTTTCGGCGAGCTAGATTGGAAAACCATCAAGCCCCCCAATCATGATGTGTTTATGCTGATCTTTCATATATAATTGCAGTCGGACTCTGCTTTATTTCTCGCAGGGTGTTTGGCGGGCTTTTCTATACACTTTTCAAAAAATTGAATGGTCGGTAGGCATGATAACGTTTTTTCCCGGCGCTTGTCACATCTGTTCCCAAATGCTTTACCGAGTAATTTTTAACCAATGAATGTAGGTGCTTATTCCCTTACCGCTCTTATCTCAAAACCGATTCAATTCCGTTTAGTGGGAAACCTGTTCGCCCGGATCTCTTTGTTTCCCTGGTATAAATACATTATTATTCTCCCCTTCCATTTAAGAACACCGGTTCTTTTTATTTTCAAAGAAAAAAAATTCATCTATTAGTTGGTGTTTGTCTTAATTTAAAACACATCTTGCTCTTTTCCATTTGTTGCTTTTGATCTTTTCCTTTTTTTGTTTTTCGCTTTCTGTTATGTCGAAACTCTGGATTGCCAGTACTACCAGTACCATCACGCGAGGGGGGGGGGGGAGTACGCGGAGTTTGTTGACCAGTTTCTTATTGCTTCTTGCTATGATCCCATTATCCCTTGTTCTGACCGTACTGCTCTTGATGCTCCTCCGGGTTATTTGGCTTTTTATCTTTCCCTTTTTACTATTGGGAACTTCCGACTTCCCTTAACAGATTTTTTCTAGAGGTTTTGGACTTCTTTCAGTGTCACATATCCCTCCTTAATCCTTTTGGTGTCATTCATTTATCTTCTTTTTGCAGTGGCTTGTAGGGCTTATGGTGGTGAACCAACTTTGTCTTTGTTTAGATCTATGTTTACCCTTGGGTATGCACGGGATTGGTTGACCTTTCAAAAACGTGTTGGGAATTCGGTTCTCGCCATTTTTAAAACTTCCATGCTCAATATCCCTGGTTGATAATCCAAATTTATCTTTGTTCGTGAAAGTCTTTTTTCTGATCAGCACCCGGGTCTTGTCACTCCTTTTAGGCATCGTCCTGGTACTCTTTCTTTCCCCTTTCCTGTGGAACCATTCGATGTGTTTCTTCAATCTCGTTTGTTGCGTTACCCTATTGAGTTTCGTACATTCTTGGAGCATGTCCTTTATTTGGCCGGGTTGGCTTGTTCTTGGGAGGGTTCTCCCGTGCATCCGGCTATCCTGATTGATGGTCGGGGTATGTTTCTTTTATCGTGATGTTAAGTCTTTGCTTTATTATATTTTCTTCTTTGACCGACATTTTCCCTATTTTCAAGGATGACTCTGGAAGACTTCCTTCAATTCTCGGGGTTCATCCCGTTAGTGTTGTTGTTGTTCCGGCTGGCGCTCCTTTGCTTGTGGGAAGCCCAGATGTTGTTCTGTTAATATTTCATGGGAAAATGTTAAGAAGCAGTCTGCCGATTTGGGTGTTGGTGCTTCCTCTCCTTATGCTAGGAGGGTGAGCACGGCTGCTCGTTCTGGTCTACAAGGAGCTATGCCTGCGTCTGCTTTCGTTAGTTTACTCTAAATGGAAAGAAATTGTGGGTCCTTCGGCCGGTGGCTCTAAAAAGGAGAGAGGATTGGTGTTCTGTCCGTGATAGGGTTCCTTCCCTTGTTTTTGTGGGGCGGCATATTGGGTTTATTAGTCCCTTGGCTAGCTCTGAGGAGGGCGAGGATGCCGACCCTTTCTTTCCAGGTTATTTCTTTTATCCTTCTTATCAAACTGTTTTCGTCCAGGTTATGGTTTTTACTTATCTTGAATCTTTGCTAGGTACGACAAGGCTCGAATCTTGTATACATAAACACACACCCATAATCCGACAAGGTATGATTTTATATATAATTAAATTGTTATTTAATTTGTAGAAGAAATTTATAAGAATTTGATAAGTATAAGTCAGGAAATGAATTGTAAGTATTTAGAAAATACAAATATGTTGAAATCGGAAGAATAGAAACCTAAGGACTAGAGTTGCAATAGTCAAACTATAATATAAATGAAAAAATATCAAAATAAAAAATCTTTGCACAACCATAAATTTAACCAAGTGTGGTGTGTTTTATTTCCTGTGGTCGACCATCAACCAAGAGGGAAAAAGGAGAAGAACAATTAGAGATTAATCTATAGGTAAAAATTAAACAATAAGGAATGAATGATAATCAACTAGGTAACTTCAAATGTGGCATTCTTAACTAAAAGTAGTAATATACTCCCAAAAAAAGATGTATGATTAGGGTTAGGTTTATGATTTTAGGTATTTCAATGAAGTAGTTAAATTAATGAATCTTTATATACTAAATAGTTTGATTATTTAGGATTAAATTTCCCAATAGCAAAATGGAAGAATATCAGTTTGGTAATCCAAGTAAAATTTTAGAATACATCAAGGTAAGTATAAATGACTAAACATGTTAAAGTAATTACATAATGATCATCTTTGTAATGTATTATTGTGCTATTCTAGGAGGTTAGAATGAATGTACCTTAGATCCATTGCTAGTAATAAAATTGTTAGTGTTATCCTTAATTGATATTAAGTCAAACAAGAAGTTGCTCGGTCTAGAAAGTCAAAATAGTCATTGAATGTAATCGTATAGTCGGGTACAACGGGCTTTGGATTGTAATCTAATATTGTCCCGTGTTTCGGGCTCAAAGCCCAAGTTTAAACCCAGCCCGTTCCGTTTAGAAAGCCCCAGTGCCAAGCTAGAAGGCATGTAAAAAATATCCCTCACCAAACACTTGGAGAAGGGTGTTTAGGGATGATTGACTATCACTGTAATCCAACCCATTCTCTAATCTAATCTCCTTTCATGTTTCTCTCTCTAAGTTTTCTTATTATAATTGCTAGCATATTGGAAAAGATTATTTGATGTTAATGTGATTAAACCAGTTGGATACATGTGGTATTCACTCGCCAAGGGATATAAGTGTTTGTTTAGTGATAAATTTCGGGTTTTTTGTTGTTTTTTCTTTGGTTTTCGAAAAAAAGCAAGAAAAAAAATTCAAAAGCTCGATCTTTGTTTCATGGTTAAAGGTTTAAAACTTGTACTTTCGGGCTTATATCTACTTCCTTGCATCATTATCTAAGTGGTTTTTTAAAAAAACGATCATTTCGTAGCTTACGAAGAAAGATATAAGATTTTTTCCCTTGGCTGCGTTTTGCCTATCTGAAGGGGTGTTCGTTGTAGCTTTTTTGCTCAAGTCATTGGTTTTGCTCAGTCATTGCGTTAAGCATCATGTCCATTGCGATTTGCTTCCAAAGTCATTGCGTTTTTGGCTTAAAAGGTCACTGCGATTAGCTTCCAAAGTCCATGCGTTTGCTTAAAAAGTCACTGCATTTTTGCTAAAAAGTCACAACTACTGCGTTTTGCTTCCAAGTCACAACTGCGATTGCCTAGAAGATCTTGCGTTTTGCTCATTGCGTTTTGCCAAGGACAACTTGCGTTTTGTCTCAAGGTTGCGTTTTTGTCGATCCGGCTGTCAACAGGTGGTATAAGATCGAATTTGGAATTACTAATAAATCATTGTCCTTACTCAAAACATAACATCAAGCAACAAACATGAAGAACTTTAGAACATCAAATTTTGGACTTATAACATACTAACCCATTAAACCAACACTTACAACTTAATTAAACTTAAAACGTCAATTAAATTATTCATTCACGGTTACTTTTTAGTATTGTAAAATCACCTGCGAAAGATACGATCTCTTTTCTCGGTTTAATCAAAGATTTGTAAAATCCCCGTGAACGTTAATATCATTTAAAACCATAATCAATCACTTGATACCACATAAGAACCCGATATCCATTTACAACAACTTCATCAAAATGTCAAATATTTATTATTAATATATATTTAAAAAAATTTGTATTGTTTAGCCAAATACAAATTGCAACACAATCATCGAATGCTTCTTCATAATGCTAGCCCGGAAGCGGTAGCAAAGAACTCCACTCAATGTTAGCACCAGGGTAAATACGCTAATCATCAAGTGAATGTCCAGTTCTTACTTCAACTACAACCAGAATGGAAAAGGTTTGTGACACTTGTTAAGCAGAGTCAAGAGCTGAAGACTGTCTCCTATCACAAGCTTTATGACATTCTGAAGCAACACCAGAATGAAGTCAATGAGATAAGAACTGAAAGACTAGCACGTACTGCTAATCCACTTGCACTTGTTGCTCAACAACAACCAGTTTACCATCATCAAAACCATCCTACTCAAAACACTCAATATTCCTCCACCAGATCGCAACAGTCTACCAGAAACAGAGGAAAAGCAATTGTTACCTCTTCTGCTCCTACTTATGATCCAGAACCTGCTACGGTTACTGAAGATGAGGAAATGTCAAAGGAAAAGGAGATTGACAAACTCATGGCTTTAATTTCTCTCTCGTTCAAGAAAATCTACAAACCTACCAACAACAACCTTCGAACTTCATCAAACACCAGTCGAGCTAATCAAGATAATTCTCCAAGAATTAACAGAGGAACTGGGTATGATAATCAGAGGGCATTTAATGTTGCTGGGGCTAGGGAAAATGTAGGTACTCCAGTTGTGCAGAAGTCTGGGATTCAGTGTTACAACTGCAAGGAATATGGGCATGTATCAAGGGAATGTCAGAAACCGAAACGAGTAAAGGATGCAGCTTATCACAAGGAAAAGATGTTATTGTGTAAACAAGAGGAAGCTGGGGTTCAGTTGAATGCAGAACAAGCTGATTGGAAGGATGATACTGATGATGAGTCTGATGATCAGGAATTGGAAGCACATTATATGTACATGGCACAACTTCAAGAGGTTACTCCAGATCCAGTTGACAATTCTGGACCAATCTTTGATGATGAGCCAATGCATAAGGTACAAAACAATAATGACAACTATAATGTGTTTGCCATAGAAAAAGAACATACTGAGCAACCTGAATCTAGTAATGACATATATCTGACGAAACAAGGTGGCACCAATATCACTATTGATTCATCGGATATATGTTATGATAGAGCTCAGGATGACTAGGATGAAACTGATGATCTTGATCAAGAACATGATTTGCTTTCTTCTTTAATTTAGAAACTAAAATGTGAAATTGATGACAGCAAAAACCGAAATAAATTTTTGGAATCATCAAAAAAGGAGTTAGTTGATAAATGGAAAGGTGAAATTGAGGATTTCAAAACTAAGAATAAAAGTTTAGAATCATCAAATAACCATTTCAAAGAAGCAAACAATGAACTGTCCAAGACTAATCAGTTGATGTTTAAAGACCTTAAGAAGTTCCAAGCGGAACTTGATAAGTATAATGATGTGAATTATGCGTCAAAGGTGGAAATTGATTGTGCAAAAGCTAAAGGGGATTTAATGTCATACAAAATCGATTTTGAAAAATCATCTAATGCATATACTCAAAAAATAAATGATTTAAATCAAACGATTTCGGATATGAAAAAGGAGCTTTGTGCACATCAAGAAACCATCTCCATAATGTCACAAGCAAAAGAGGCTCAGATTAAGCTTTACAAAACTCGTGAAGACAAGGAACTTGATAAAGTCATTGCTTTAGAAAACAAAGTCAAGGTTTTGAATGATATTGTATATAAAACCGGCCAATCTGTTCAAACAATGAATATGCTTAATCGTAATTGTAAAACGAGTTTTGCAAAACCTGAGTTCCTCAAGAAAGCTCAAAGAGCGAATCCTCGTCTGTATGATATAGGTTGCTATAATGATAATCTTGCTTTAATGTTAGCCCCTGAATCTGACGAATCGATTCAACTTGCAAATAAATGTCGATCAAAGTTAAGCGATTTAATCAGACCTTTTGATTATGACCAGTTGAATAATCTTTATGATTGGTTCATTCCACAACGAGAAAAGTCGCCTGATGATTGAATTTTTAAGCTAAACCTTTAATATATATAATATATAATAAAATATATATAATAAGTATAATCTAAAAATAATCAATGAAACCGAGAAGTAGTATAGAATATTCCCGGGTCGTTTATCCCCAACGAGGTTGTGCTTGAAAATCGGTACAGTCGGAAAATTGGAGTTTGAATGAGATTAATGATTTGGGAGTTTAGAAAGCTAAATTAATCAATAATAAGCAAAAATGATTGAGAAAAACCTAAAAATTACAAAATTAAACTGAAAAACGAGAGCAGGAATCCCGAACAAGGGGTCAAAAACCTAAAATCTTAAAAATTAACCCTACAAAGAAATTTTTACTTCTAATCTACTCTAGGAGACTAATAATGAAGAATGAAAAAGACTAGACCGAAAACGGAGTTAAAACGAGCTTTAAAATGAAAAAACAAAAACGGGGCTAAATCCCGTCCTTTAAAAAGTAAGATTTTGCAAAAACGACCCTACGAACGATTTTCTATTTTTCTTAAGTGAAAACTGATAAAAGAAAATTTTTTAAAAAAAGAAATTTTTTTTTGATTTTTATTTAATTTTTAATTAATTAAAAACAGATTTAAGGAAAATAAATAATTAAAAATAGTAAACAATTTTAGAAAAATCCTAAAAAATTACAGAAATTAGCTAAGGATGAGCTTAATCTACGAAAAAGAAAA